>CAIGQZ010000217.1:6911039-6930499 GCA_903798205.1 Danio tinwini | reverse complement strand
GAGAGAGAGAGAGAGAGAGAGAGAGAGAGAGAGAGAGAGAGAGAGAGGAAATAGCAGGTCTGTTGGTTATGTTGAGTGACAGTAGGCTACAAACCAAAGCTGATGGCAGAGAAAACACCCAGATAACCTTAGTCTAATTTCACCACCATAACCAGACCTGTCCTTTACTTCACCAGAGCATTAGTGCATGGCTTATGTTATAATATGGTAGTGACTGTGTGTGTGTGTAACCGTCATGGTCAATGTTCCGTTTTAGCTAATGTTGCTCCAGCACAGACAGAAAAAAAGTGAGCAGAAGGCAGACTCAAATGTGTGGAAAAAGCTTGTGAGTTATTGAGTCAGAGCTAAATGAATGGGCATGGTTTCAACTGGAGGCTATCCATGTGCCCATTGATTTTCAGTATGGAACAGAAACTGGGAAATCTTGTGCTTGAAAATATGTAGAGATGATTCACAAAATAAGGACTGCCTCCTAATATAGTTGTATAGATTTTAGGTTCATACCAGTGCCATATTGTAAGAACCAAACACACATTAATCACATGTATAATAGCATTTTACATGCATGCATACATATGTGCAATTATTATCATGTTCAAAGTAATTTTGGGGGGCATTTTCAGTTGCTAATACATAGGTGATCATTTCTAGGCAATATGTTTTCTTAATTTAGTATTTTGTTGCTTCATCCAGCCAATTGTGAACATGCAGTGGATTCTGTATTGAAAAATATGCATTATTATAAAATAATGAAGTATAACCATTATTTTTTTTATAAAAAATACCCTCCATAGTCTTTGCAATGGACAACTAGTAAAAACAAACTAGACTGGTAAAAAAGCTGTAATGTTCTCAAACATTATCCACATGTCCACTGATTTTCAGTATGGAACAGAAACTGGGAAATCTTGTGCATGGAAATATGCAGAGATGATAAAAAAATAAGGACTACCTCTTAAAATAGTTGTATAGATTTTAGGTTCATACCAGCACCATGTTGCAAGAAACAAACAAACATTAATCACATATATAGTAGCATTATACATGCATACAAACATATGTGCAATTATTATGATGTTCAGAGTAATTTTGAGGGGGATTTTCAGTTCCTAGTCCATTTATAGGTGGTCATTAGTAGGTGATATTTGTTCTTAATTTTGTATATTATGGCTTCATCCAGCCAATTGCAAACATTCAGTGGATTCCGTATTGAAAATATGCATTATTTTAAAAAGAATGATGTATAACAATTGTTTTTTTTTTTTTTTTAAATACTTTTTTATAGTCTTTGCAATGGACAACTAGTTAAAAAAAGAACTTGACTGGTAAAAAAAGCTGTAATGTTCTCAAACATTGTCCATGTGTCTATTGAGTTTCTGTATAGAACAGAAAATGGGAAATCTTGTCCATGGAAATATGATTTTAGGTTTATGCCAGCACCATATTGCAAGAACCAAACACACATTATTCACATGTATAATAGCATTTTACATGCATACATACATATGTGCAATTATTATGATGTTCAGAGTAATTTTGGGGGATTTTTAGTTCCTAGTACAGTATAGGTGGGCATTACTAGGTGATATTTGTTCTTAATTTAGTATTTTGTTGCTTCATGTGTCCACTAGTTTTCAGTATAGAACAGAAACTGGGAAATCTTGTTCGTGGAAATATGATTTTAGGTTCATACCAGCGCCATATTGCAAGAAACAAACACATTACTCACATGTACAGTAACATTTTACATGCGTAAATACATATGTGCAATTATTGTCATATTTTTTGGGGGGGGATTTCAGGTCCTAGTACATTTATAGGTGGTTATTACTTGGTTGTATTTGTTCTTAATTTTGTAGCTTCATCCAGCCATTTGCGAACATACAGTGGATTCTGTATTGAACAATATGTGAATTATTATAAAATCATGATGTATAATCTTTTTTTTTATTAAAAATACTTTCCATAGTAAAAAAAAAGAACTAGACTGGTAGAAAAAGCAGTAATGTTCTCAGACATTATCCATGTGCCCATTGATTTTCAGTATGGAACAGAAGCTGTGGGAAATTTTGTTTGTGGAAATGATTCACGAAATAAGGACTGCCTCCTAATATAGTTGTATAGATTTTAGGATCATACCAGCAAGAACCAAACACACATTAATCATATGTATTTTACATGCAGACATACATATGTGCAGAATATTTTTTATTTTATTTTATTTTTTGGGAGGGGTGGGGGTGGGTGGGGGAGATTTCAGTTGCTAGTACATTTAGGTGGTCATTACTAGGAGATTTTCTTTTCCTAATTTAATATTGTGTTGCTTTATCCAGCCAATTGCAAAAATACAGTAGATCTAGTATTGAAAAATCTGTGTATTATTATATAATCATAATTAAAACCATTGTTTTGTAAATAAAAAATACTTACCATATACTTCCAATAGTTTTTACAATGGACAACTAGTTAAAAAAAAGGACTAGACTGGTAAAAAAAAGCTGTAATGCTCTCAATCTACTAACAATCTGAAAGCTTTTCCCCTTTTTTCTCTGTCTCTCCACCTACTGGATCCCACAGATGTAGCGCATTGTCGTATTGCCATGTGTTGATTGATGTCTGAGTAATGTTTCTGTTTATTTTTAAAAATAGAAACACTGTCATGCCGTCTCTCTCTGCCTGTACTCAGAGCTGTTTCTTGCTGGTTAAGCTCCACTGTGCAGCAAAAAAAAAATCTGATTATCATTGCTGTAGATATGTATTATTCTTCAGTTATGAAAATAATCGATTTGCCCAATATTTAATGATTCTGGCTGTTTGATTAGGTATGATTCATTTAATGATTCACATGCCATTGGAGAGGTTCACAGAGCTGTTTTATTGATGCTGTGATGCTTGGTGTGAAACATGTTGAGGTTCTGTGCCAGTTAATATGATGCAATTATAAAACACTGATTCAGTTATTATTGATTATCCATTATAATAAAGTGTGTGTGTTGTTAGAAAAGTGCTTTTGCATTTTGCTGTGGAGCAGCAAATGCAAATGGAAGTTATAATTATCTTTCCTTCCCTATCATGATAGCATAGAGAATCTAAAATAAATGGTTTCTCGAACAAAAAGAAATAAAAGCATAACTTCGTTGTATTATAGGGATTTGCAATATTGACAAAAAAAGGACTATCTCAGCTTTCTTTGTAATTTTTTGGATAATGATCAGTTATATTTTGCTGAGTGTGTTTTTGTGCTGGTAGCTGGTTTAGGTTTGCATAATAAAAAACAAAAAAACAAAAAAAAAAAAAACATCCATTCAAAAAATTTGTTAAAATCATCTGAGTAATTTAAAATGAAACATGAGACTAATAAATAATTGACTCAAATGTTTTAAATAAATAAAGAAAAGAAAAATAATTCAGTAATAATTAAGTTCTAAAGCAAAAATTTCACCCTAAAATGAAAATTACCTCATAATTTTATCACCCTCAAGCCATGCTTGTTGTATATGACATTCTTCTCTAAGTCGTATACACCAAATTGATTGAAAGGCACATATTAACATGTCTCCATAGTAACGTGTATAAACATGTCCACAATGTCCACGATTTGCTAAGAAACTCGGATTAAAAGATCTGTTACAACTCTCTGTGATCAGCTGCACCTGAATAATGAGTTTTACAAGTTTAAAACAATTTTAGAACAGTGCATGTTTGTAATAAAGAAAAAAACAATAAATTCTATTGTCATTAACCACCACAGCCGCATAGTGTCAGTACAACTATTTACGCAGATGCTTCAAACACACAACAGGAGTCGCAGTTTGTGGATGTTAAATCAGGTTTATTTTGTACAGTAGTGTTTTTACCAGTGTATATTAACTGTATATATACTGTCCCATTTGCTAAAAGTAGACATGCAAAACAATGCAAAGTTAAATGTGTGTGTGCTGTGAACTTTGTTATAGCATTTGTGTGTGACTCCACCAAAAATACATCAAATAATCTAACTTGGTACTTTGTGATTGATAAACTAAATCTATGCTTCCTCTGTGTCTGTACAAAGACTGCACAAGCCCTCTGGGGTTCAAAACACAATGGAATCTCAGCAAATACTTGCTTCAGACAAATGTGAATTTTCCTACATAATTCAATTCATCTCTATATGTACTGAACTACTACAATGTACAATGTACAGCTCCACAAGTCCCAACCAAGCAAGCCAGTGGTGACAGTAGCAAGGAACAAACTTCACCAATTGAGGAAAGTGAAGGGAAAAAAAAAACCTTGAGAGAAACCAGGCTCAGTTGAGTATGACCATTTCTCCTCCCAAAATAAAGCTCAAACTATTTTCATTTAAACAAACCAACTACACTTGAAAACAAATGTTCTCTGGTTTTGTAATCTGTATTAAATGGATGCAGAGCCATAGATTTTTATCTATAAAATATAGTTATGGAAACTGTGTTCATCATAATGGAAAGCTATGCCGTGTTTGCTGGCCTCACACATCACGCACCTGTCAGTCAGTCAGTCAGTCAGCATGTGACCTTAAAGGGTTAAACAAATAACACACAGCACTACTAGGATTACAGAAAGGTTTGTGTTGCTTTAATTCACTTACCATTTAATACGTTTTGGTGCGATTTATAACCTGCTATTAAAAAAACAACATTGACTGAATGTTTTGAATGAGAAGCTGTAATGTAGCCATGACGGGATGAATTTTTGTGTGGCGCCCCGCCATGGAAGAATGAATGTAGCGGAAACAATGATTTATAACAAGTACTTCGATATTTCATTGAAAAAAGTCAGTTTTCATTTCATGGCGAACATATACAAGTATTATTACATGGGATTTTCAACTCATTTTAAATCCATAATCTGACATCTTTCGGATGAAAATGGACAAGGCTTGATTTTATCCTTGGGAATTGACTGGACGGTAAAAAAATGTGTTTTCTATTGAAGAAAGAGATTTGAAGAAAGAGAAAGTTCACATTTTGATTTGTTAATAGCAGGAATGTGCCCAAAAAGGAGAGGTTTTTAAGAGTGTACAAGTACATCAACATCAGTTTGTACATTGTGTTGTTGTCTCTTGATTTTTCAGATGCCAGAGCAGCAGGTTTGTGCATAGAAAGGCTGATCGTACAGCACAGCTCAGTGTCAAACATCTGTCTTTCTCATTGCGTCCTGAGCTTTCATTCACAGGCTGGACACTTGTGGGATATTATCACGTGGTGAGCTCAACAGACAACTATATCCTCTCTCTCTCTTTCTATCTCTCTCTCTCTCTCTCTCTCTCTCTCTCTCTCTCTCTCTCTTCTCACTCGTGGTATTCATACAGAGGTCACATTGATCCATACTGTCTGGATACTGTAATCCTGTTTTATATGCTCTGGGAAAGCCGGCCAGGAAACTGTCCTTGTAGAGACATTTGTCATCCTGAACTGTCAAAGTTAATACATTTACTTATGAGCTTCATTGATGTTTAATGGTGTTACATCTTTTTATGCAGTTCAGCGGGTAATTTGTTTTATAAATCTAATATGGATTGGATGTAGAGTCGCTTGCATTATTTTGGGGGTATATAACATATCATTTGTTAATGTACATATAATATATAATCAAATGGATAAATAGTTAGATGCAATACATTTTTTAATCATATAAGTTAATGACGTAATCTCATCTTTCATGGACTGAATCTTCTGGCTCGGGCATGAGCGATCCTTCTCGGTCAGTTATTTTTGACCTAATGAATCGCATGACTTATGACCGGACTTTTTAATCTCTCCAGAGCATGAGGTAGCTTATTTTGAATGGTTATGATCCCGAAAGTCATTTAAGCGACAGAATAAGCGGATTTCGGCCTTCGTGTCCTCTGAAAATTGGGTCAGAAAATTGATGTGGCCTTTGCCAAGCTATTCATTTTTTATAGTAGTTTGCTGTCAATACAGCTAGAAGCATCATCATGTCAGAGCGCAGATGAATGCTTGTTTTGGCAGATGTGCCAAGAATGAATATTAATGATTAATGTGGGCCAAGCATGCATTTAGACGAAAAGTAAACTTTTACAATTTCTTATTATTGCTGTGTGTCTGAGAAACACATGGTTCCTGACACAGATTTGTTTTAGTCGTGCTTATTAGTGCAGTGATATTCTACATATTTGTTACTGCAAAGACAAATCAGTTAAGACATTTTTTTATTTTAAAGACATTTATTTAAGGAATAAAAACAGTACATGTAAGAATGTGGCAATCATAATAGGGTTGGGTCGATAGACGATGCCATCGTCCATTGCCGATGGCCGATAGACATCACAATGCTGAGCCGGCATCGCAATCCTCCGCCCCCATTGCAGCAGCAACCCACTCGCCAAAAATACACACTTAGGCCTTGTTTACACTAATACGTTTCAGATTTAAAATGGCATTTTAGAATAAAAACGATCCATGTCCACACTGGCGTTTCAGCTCTCCATCCACACTATACTGCTGAAAACGCACATCACGTGACCACACACACACACATACTGGTATGTGCTGCAGCATATGCACATATCTGAGCTCCAAGCATTCAGCGGATGCTGGTTGGTTTCTGTTGGTTGTGCACCTTTTTTTTGTCGACGCCATTATAACAACACAGATCACTCTGCCTATTCACGCCAGAGTCCTGCGGAAAAAGTGATTGACAGGTGGTAATTTGTGTGTAACTTATCTTTATTTATTTATGATTTGGTTATGGGTAAAACAAAGACCATGCAGGTTAGGTTATTGAAACTGTAGGCTACAAATAATCAGTTTGTTATGAATTAATTTATTATTCCTAATTAATTGACTGCCGCCTACGACAACGATGTCATCGTCCATTGCGTTTCACAAATTGGTTAACATCACCCAACCCTAAGTCATAACTACATGGGCCCTCTGATTTTCATTTAAAAGGGACAAATAATAAAATATACTTTTTATTTACTTACACTCAAATGTTTCCAAACATAACACAATAGATGGCATTTTGAAGAAAACCTGAAAACCTGTAACCATTGACTTCCTTAGTAGGAAAAACGAATATGCCAAGCAGGCACAGGTTGTCAACATGATGTCAGATGGATGATGTACCCCAACGTCGGGGGACATTGCATTTTGGGTGGAAATGAAAATTGGATTGATGTCAGTGTCCTGCATTGTACAGACGTCACTTTCAAACGCAACCTAAAAACAACCAAATTTCAATGTCTGATGATGTTTAATGTTACAGACGTTGTTGTGTGGACATTACCACTATGATGTCGGTCATGGTTAATGGTGGATTTTGGTTGCCGTACATATTTGACGTCAATATGACGTTGGTTTAAGAAGTTGGCTCAACGTTGGATTTTGGTCACTTTCCAACACAACCTAAAATCAACCAAATATCAATGCCATTTGACATCTGTCACGTGATGGCTCACTCACAAGCAAATATATCGCAGGAGTTATCAAAAAACACATATTTATTTATAAAAAGCACTTACAACTGGACCATCAAACGCAGGTAGGACATGGAGATATGACAATACAATACCGGACAATAAACTAACTGAACTATAATTACACAAGGCGTGATTGAACTAAATGCAAACAGGGCAGCGACACAGGTGAAACTAATGAAACTAATTAATGGCAGGAAAACTGAACAAAGGAATCATATGACAATAACAGCAAGCACATGGAACACAACACATGACAGCTCAAGGCTGTACACTTGCATGTGTCCAGAGTATTTAGCTTATTTAGATTTATTTTTTTAGCTTTACATTTAGAGTGACTTTTCTTTATTATACTGTAGTATGCCTCTTCAATTTTCTTAACAAATGGCTGTGTAAATAAATTTTGCATCAAAAAAACATTTTGATATTGGTAAAGGTATCTGCAACTTTTGCAAAACATCAACTCTCCGGCATATTATTTGTCAAATTGTGTACATGACTGCATCATTATTAATTATTTTCTTTAAAAAAATAGAATATTGGCCGTGTCCATTATTATACACAAATTGTAGTAAAGCTGGTACATTAAAAAAAGTACCAAGAAAGTCCATATTAATTAATTTTCTCTTTGAACCCCTTGGGAAAAGAACACCCTGTGACAGTTTTTGTACTTATATTTAGTGTGTGAGTGTAGATTGCATAACATATTTATTCATAATTCTTTTTAAAATTCTATTTATATATAAATTTATATATATATATTTTTATTTATTTTTTTTTTTTTTTTTACTATTTTACTACTTTCCCCAGTGTTTGTAATCTATTGGTTACTACTGTAAGAAAAAGTCAGCATTCTGTACATACTTTCAGTATTACCTTTGCTTGAAAATGATTAATCCTGTTTACATTAAATAAGCCTGCTTCTGAAAAGGTTTGAGCTACCAGAACTGTTGCAATGACAACAACTCTCAGATGAGTTTTGAAGAAAAAAATGATCCTGAATCATGTCAAAACATCAATAACCAAATCCAGCTAATTGAGTAATTCACATATGAAGAACGGACCCCAAACTGACAACATTGTTATTGGACTTTAAAAAATGTTGTCCTTAGATGCAGAATTTTGGTCACCCGACATCACAACCTAAATCTAACCTAATATTAATGTGTTATGATGTTGTGTGTCTGCTGGAAGGAAGTCTGCTTACAAGTTTCCAACTTTCTTCAAACCATCTTCTTTTGTGTTTCACAGAAAAAAAAAGAAATTTAAATAGGTTTGTAGCAAGTAAAAAACTTTCAGTTTCGTGAGAACTTTTTTAACTTTTTGGATTTTTTGTTTAAATGGCGACATTCATGTAATTTAATTGTATTTAATTACATTTTATTTTTTAAATAAAGTCTAGTTCAGGGCTATTCAATTGGCGGCCCGCAAGTTGGGGCAATTTGTTCTGGTGCTCCAAATAGTGTGACCAAGACATCAAAAATAAATTTAGTTCAGTCAAAACGGCTGCTGTAGTTAAGAAGTGACGTGCGTCTGTTCAAAACAGCACGAGCTGCAGAGTTGAAGGCTGTGCAGAGCGTGAGTCACCTGACATTAAGCGAGTGGTGTGAACAGCAGAAAACATTGGATCCTTGACTGTAAAGACGTGTTTCTGTTGCACGGAACAAAACTGCTGCAACTAAACAAAGGTATGCCACCTGTGCGCTAGTTTAAAGTTTCGAGCTTATACACCAAGGCTAATAAGCACGCACACTAGATTAACGATAGCCGTGGGCCATTCACATATCGCGTCTTTTCTGTGCGCAAGTAAAGTAAGATTGTATGCGCCCAATGTAAGAATGCGCCTTTCAAACGCACCGAGTAGAAAACATTTCACGCCATAGTGGTGAGAGCTGTGCGTGGCTTTCAGTGCAATGTAAACAAAAGATATGTTATAATAATAAAGCTCAAATTTACATTAGATGTGATAACCGTGAAACCATGATTATTCTTTAGAATCGTACAACCAAAATCTATATTTGTTGCAATTGTTATGCAGTTCAAAACATAACATATAAATGAGAATTTAAATGTAGAAGAAGCCTTCTTAAGCATTTCACTGCTTTTGTTGTGCTTTGAAATACAACATTTAAATATGTTTGTAAAAAAAGCCTACTGTACAATGCATTGATATTATGTAGTTTCAAATACAATATATTAACATTTTAATGTAGAAAAATCCAACATGGGTGTCTTAAGGAGCAAAAATACAACATATGGGCTCTTATATGCAGTTGTGTTATCACTCATATTGCAAGTCATATCTTTCCGGCCCCCCACTTGGTATGCTTTTCATGAACTATCCCCTATGACAAACTAATTAAATAGCCCTGGTCTAGTTTATTGTAAAACATATTACAAAACTAAATTTCGGACCATTCATTTTATTAACTGCATTTTACCTGCTATTTTTTCTCCAATTTTGATTGTTCAAAACTTCTAAGACAATGATGGTGAAATGAAACTCCAAGTCTCAAAGCAACTTCAGAGCAATTACACGTTCCTCTGAGGTCAAGAGAATGGCTTCAAATGTGTTTCAAGAAATTACATTTTATTCTTTTTATTTACCCAGTATCCTCCTATAGCATTTCCAAATCTGAGCAGCCTGGCTTGTATTTAAACAGCCTGACATCTAGCCGATGCCAAATCGCAAGTCAATGGTGGATCAAAGCTGCAACCGCCTTGTTTATACGGAGAGAGTGGCTTCTTGGTGTGTTTTTCTGTGCCTAATGTTGTTATAATTGTTATAGCAATGATAAGTCGCTGTGACACTGGAGGAGAGCGACGCTTTAGCACAGAACACAAAGCTGGATTATCTCCAAATATATGCAGAGTTCACAGACACATCCACCAGGATATTTTCCATTAGTTTTGTCTCGTTCTTTTTTTTTTTCATACACTTTGAACACCAAGGGAAATCAAACCCACAGATTTATGGTTTCGGGTACGTGTATTTATGTGTGTGCGCGCATGTGTGTGTGTGTGTGTAGGTGTTGAAACCTCTGAGGGATGACTGTTCATACAAACACTCATTGCTCCAGAAGCACAGGACTGCTGTCATTATCAGCTTTTGATGAGACAGCCGCCCTCTCTGGGAATGAAAGCAAAACATCTAAAGTGTTTTCTATATGGTTTGTGTGAGGGGAAAGGTGTGTGCCTCGTGTAACATACAAAAGGAGTGTTTCTTTATAATGTGGTCTTGTGTTAAACGAAGACGTAATATAAATGGATTTGAATGAATCATGTTGCTCAAAAAAGAGAGCTCTGTCATTATTTACCTCAGTGATGAAATCTGTTTAAGAATGTGTTCTTAAAGGGATAGTTCACCCAATGAAATTAAATCATTTCTGAAAATTCAGTTTACTCACCTACTTGTTTCAAACCTTTATGAGTTTATCTGTTAAACACAAATAGAAAAATCTTAAAAACCTGTAACCATTACTTCCATAGTATTTGTTTTACCTATACTATGAAAGTCAATGGTTACAGGTTTTCATCTTTCTTTAAAATATCTCCTTTTTTGTTTAGCATAAGAAAAAAGTCATAAAAAAACAGCAAAAAATCAGTCCAAGGCACTCGAAAAATGTGGAAAAAATATTAAAATATTATTGGATATATGGAGTGTATTTGTGTATTAATCTTAATGTGGACTCGTGCCTTTTCAGGGAGTTCTTGAAATTCCACCAATTTGAACTAGTGAGAAGAGTCAAACAAAGTGTATGCCTTTATACCTGATTTTAAGTGAAATTCTCTCAGAAGCCAGCTTGTTTTATTGCAAAAGAATGTCAAAGAATGACCAAGTTATGTTTACCAGAAACTTTAATTTAGCTCATGAATTGGAGAGCCCAATTATAAAAACCCACATGAAAATCTCGAGGGAACTGGCAGCACATTAGTCTTCTGTGTTTTGATGTCAGTGCTGTGGCACTATAATGGCAGAATGTTCCTATTTTTTGGCGAACCACACTTCAAACTAAAATTGTATTCTTAATAAATTAGGCCTGCTCTTTGATAAATCAAAACAACATTACCATAATAAATTATGCAGTTTCAATTAAGATTTTTTTTTAAAGTTCGATCTAAAAGTTTGGTAAACTTGAGTAAATTGGTGAGAGTGTGGGCAGACACAACATCAAGATGTTTCCTGCGGCGTGACACTTTTCGGTGTGGGAGAGATGGAAGACGGTAAAGTAATCCACCTGCTCCGGGGGGCTCTCTCAGTGGGAAAGACCTGCGCTCTCTCAGCAGGTGTGCTTTAACACCGCTGCTCCTTTTAGATGAGGTCTTGATGATGTATTCCTTAGACTTATTTAGGTGGATTGAGTGATTGATAAAGAGTCTATGGTCTTTTGAAACATTTAAGAGCATGTGTAAGCTGCTGTAAGGCTGAAAAATACCCATATTATGCTTTCTTCTATTATGCTTTTCATCTAGCGTTTAATGTAGATGTTCGTGCATGTAGAGTCTGCAAAGTTTCAGAGATCAAAGTGCACGTTAAATGGGGGACTTTTGAATCTCTCAAAAGAAAGTTCCTTACTTCTTGCAGAAACCTACATATGGTTTTTAACCAATCTACATAATTCTAGCTTTTGGTCTGTGCAACAAAAAATGTCTAAACACTGTGGGTTTTAACTGAAGCCTGCACTGTAAAAAAATAAGTTAGCTTATTAGTTTTTAGAAATTTAAGTGAACTGTAAAATTATCTGTTAATCAGCAGTTTCCGTATTTTGTGATTCACAAGTGTTTTCTAATTGTTTACGGTTGTGAATTGCATTATGGGACCTTGATCTCTGCTCTGTCGACTTTTGATGTCGAAAATTCAACTCTACAATTGAACAAAGTGACTTTATTAACATTTTAATAGTTTGAAATCATATAATGTATAAGAAATAATATATAGAGAAATAAGTCTGTATAATAACAGGAAATGTACTGGCAGTTTATTACAAGTTTTTTTGCAACGTAATATACAACACCAACCTAGATGTATAACTTTAAACTATAAAAAAATTTTCATAAAAGTCAATTTTTCAAACTTTTCAAGGTTTAAAGTTGTTGGAAGAAATGTCAAGGTCCCATAATGCAATTCAAAAGCAAGCATGGGGGAAAATAAAAAAATAATAAAAACATGAATAACAAATTATGGAAAACTGCTAATTTACGGGTATTTTTTACTGTGTGGATTGAACATAAAACAAATAATTTGTCTCTCAAAAAATCTGAAATTGTTTCATTTCGTCTCACTTTTATTAAGTAGTTGATCAAACAGCAAATGTCATTTTTTGAGTGTAGGAGAATGTGCTTTATGTTATGATCTGCAAAAGGCAAATTCACTTCTAAAAGCCATTTGATATTTTCTTTCTTCTACACAACTCCTGTGTGTAGGCTCAGTAATTTTACATTTATAGTGACAAATAAGCCTTTTCATTGGCTTTCAAGTGAAATAACTGAACATAAACATAGGAGGTTGAGAAAAAAAATGCCATTTTAGGGGAACATTTCAGATGGTTTTTAGAGGTTTTTGCATCTGAACTCTTTATATGCACTTTTAAATTATTTATCTTTCTGTGATTTTTTTTTCTTAAAAAACAAAGAAACAAACAAACTATGAGAGCAAGGACTTTTTTCACAGTATATCCTATAGTACTTTTTCGTCTGAAGAATTAAGTCTTATTTGTTTTATTTTGTCTAGAATAAAAGCATTTTTACATAAAAAAACATTTTAAGGTCAATATAGCCCTCTTAAGCAATTTCTTTTTTTTTGATGGTCTACAGAACAAGCCACTGCTATACAATGACTTGCCTATTTACCCTTACTTAGCTTGCCTAGTTAACCTAATTAACCCAGTTAAGCCTTTAAATGTACCTTTAAGCTGAATAGTATCTTGAAAAACATCTTAAATAGTATGTACTGTCATCATAGCAAAGATAAAACAAATCAGTTATTAGAAATGAGTTAAAAAAAAAACTTTCCATAAAAAATATATATATACAGAGGGGCTAATAATTCAGTAGGGCCAATAATTCTGACTTCAAATGTATAATATGAGAAAATAAAGTGTTGTTTGACCCCTTCTATTGTATGAGAAAAATCCAAATCAGGATTATAAATGCCAACACAATCTGTTTTTAAATAATAAATATTTTTACAAAAAGAAAATCTGCAGAGCCTAATATTATACTCAGACTAATACAAATGAAAACGGTGCATACAGTCCTGAAAAACTGAACTGAAGTGTGACAGGTCAGTGGATCAATAAAGAAGACATGTAGGGGTAATAAAAAGAGAGAGAAGTGTTTATTTATCTCGATTTCTCTTTCTGTGCATTTAGCCTTTTGGGCCTCTGTGGTTCACAGGAAGAGCAGGAACTATGGCATTCTGGGAGATTTTTTTTCCTGCATGAGTGCCTCTGTTGAGACTATCAGATGGGGTACTTTCCTGTTTTCATTCTCTTTTATGTATTTGCTTCATTGAACAGCAAGCAGTACAAAAGACCTGAGACTCTTCAAAAACTTAGGATGCGTCTCAAGACCCTTTTGTGATGTAAAAAGCAATTATTTTCCATGGAGTTATTAGAATGCCAAATCAAGGGAAAGATCCAATCAGATATTTTAGAACAAATTACTTTTTCTTTCCATTCAAACGGAGGTTAAAATGAGGATGTGAATAATAGCATTTGCTAAATTACTTTATTATTGGGATACATTCACCTCACTACTACTACTACTACAATTGCATCAAATTTTAATTTCTTCACTAGTCTAAACTAGTTTTATTATTAGGGATGTCCAGATCCGATCATGTGATCTGAAATCAGACTTTACCTCTCGATTAGGACTCAAATGTATATATATATATATTCTCATTATTTGTTAATACATCTATAGTTATGCAGTGGCATAGAATTAGACCTCTGTCTTGACTTCACACAGAAACAGCAACGTTTGCGGCATTACATCACTTTGTTGCAGAGATGCTATTGGTTAAATGCTGGCAAAGTAGAACACAGGAGCAGCTTGAAGCAGAGAGCACGAGTATGTCTGTGGTCTGAAGGTATTATAAAGTTGATGACGACAACATTTCCATAGAAAACTGAGAGATGTAAACTTGGAATTGCCTGCCAGGGATTTTTAAGGCGTTTTCTTATCATTTTTTTTTATATTTAATGTTGAGCTGAAGTACAAAAGTAAAGAATTTATTTTTACAAAACAGAGAAGTGCTCTGTTTTGTTGAATGTTCAAATAAGGTGAATCAAAAAAATAAAAAGGAACATTCTGGATCTGTTTCTTTGCTCTTTTTTATTGTTATTTATGTATTATAGAAATTGATTTCATTATCAGTAGATACTCAAAATCAAATGACTTGGACTCAAGGGCAAAAAAAAAAAAAACCTGATCGGGACATCTATATTTATTGTTAAACAGTGGTGTTGTGTTGTCAAAAAAAATTATTGAATCGCCTAATGCTGGGTTCACACCAGACGTAAATAGACACGTGAACATTTTGAGTTTACTCACTTTATTCACGTGTCAAATTCACTTCACAATAGACAGCTATATTTGTGACAGATAAAGACAAATGATTGAGAAATTTAGAGCAATAAAATATATATTTAAATTCATTCTAGTTACTTGTCACAGCCGTTAGCTGTAGTGTCTTTTTAGTCCTCTAGAGTCTATTCTAGACTCTAGAGGACACTTTGTTGTATGCCATTTTGGTTAACAACTTCAGTCCCCATAATTCTTTGCTGCTGTGATTTCCATATCGTGTTCAGGTGTTTGTCATTTGTGTTCTTATACATGCGTTGTGTTCTTAGATGGTGTCTGGATTTTCCATTGTGAGTACTGTTGGGTTTTCTCTTTGGTTAGTCTGTTCAGAGTATTTTTTTTCTAGTTTTTGAAAAATCTTTTTTACCTTCTGGAGATGTTTTTTGTCTGATGTCATTTGGCCTGTGCTATAAAATAAAGCACAACCACAGTGATTAGCCTTTTGTACTGTAGTACTATTATGTAAATATAATTTCTTTGCATTTACAAGTAAGCTACAAGTAAAACTGAGTTGCTTTTTGTTCTGTATTCTGAGAAATGAGATGAGTCTTTTCATGAGATGGGCCATTGAAAATGTATTAAGTAGCCTACGATAACAAATCATAACACACTTTTTCTGTTCTGTTATTCCAGATTTAAATGAAATGCTTGAAAATAAATCCTAAGTAATCATACTGTTAAAGGTCTATTTGAACCATCAGTGTGATTTTGTTTAAGAAACTGATACAATTATGATGATAGATCATACGCAAATAGCCTAGTTCAAACATAGGGTCACATGGTGCAAACCACACACATATTTAGTTTGATAAAGGACAAAACGTAGACTTGATAAGTAGGAAAGTCACCTTACATGACTCTTGTTGTAATCTTGTGCTATATAGAACATAATGTATATAGTAAATAGACCCTTTCTCATCAGTGGAAGTCTTCATAGTTGGGCAAACTTAGAGCGCAGTGAATGGGAGAATACAATAAAAATAATTTGCATTGCTATTTGCTCAAATAAGGAAAGTAAAACTCAATGCTAATGTTATCACAACTTTCAGAAAATGGAATAAGATGCTGTATTAGAAACACCCTGCCTAATTCTTCATTTTAGTTTTGTAATTTGATGCAATGATGATATAATACAAAGTATAGCTTATAAATGTACATACGTTTTGTAAAAAAATCTTTATAGTAAAAACTGGGGTGGCACAGTGGCTCAGTGGTTAGCACTGTCGCCTCACAGCAAGAAGATTGCTGGTTTGAGTCCAGGCTGTGTCAGTTGGCATTTCAGTGTAGAGTTTTCACATGGGTTTACACAAGGGGGGTCAAAATTAATTGTTTCTTCGGTGCACCGTGATGCAGATGCGGGCAATTCGGTATCGGTTTTGTAATAATCATAACCAGTTGTTATGTACTGATGTCATTTATCTCATATACGCTATGTCGCCGTAGCTTACTATAGCAAGGGAGGCGAGTGCAAGTATTTACAGTGCTCCAACTACTTAAAAACGCAGAAACTGTGCACAATCTCACTGCGTGTGTGTTTGCTGGACAGTCTTTCACTTACACTTACAGCAGAAGCCTCTATTTTATTGTGATTTAAAAAATGAAAGTAAACTCCATCTCTCTCTCTCTCTCTCTCTCTCTCTCACTGTGGCCCATTTGACCTGCTGGTGTGACTTTTCCTCTCCTCTCGACTGTTACAGCGATACTTCTGGATTCAGACACAAGCACGTGAGAGCAGAGCAAGCTTTCTCCACCGCATCTATCATGGATCAATGTTGATCGCCTCTGCCGTTTATCAGTGTCACTCATCAGTAAACAGCACCAGAGGGTTAGAGCCGATCACAGCCCTTTCGGTTGAGTGCATGACCAGTCTAGGGGTGTAAGAAAGAACTCGCTAGACAAGGTTCAGAAAGCAAGCGGATTTACTATATTGGTTTAATTTGCATTCATAATTTCATTAACAAAAGATAAATTGGGTTTTATTTCATATTTTGTAGTTTTACTTGTGTGATACATTGTAGTGTCGTAAATGGGGTTTACCCCTATCAATACACCCCTCAATTATATTGGTAGGGGAAACACTGTCATAAATCAAAAGAAACTTCTGTAAGGATATTCAAGTAGTCTTTTATTGTTTTTCCATAGCTGTATTCTTGCATTATCTCTATAGAAATATAGCATTCTAGTTGCTGATCTTAATAAGAAATTAATTCACTTTGAACATGCCGTGGCAGATTTTTCCATTCTTTACTTTCTCTAGCGCTGTGAAGTCCTATTACTTGTGTCATTTCTCGTGCTTGAATCTTTCTACCTTTGTATTTTGGAAACAAGGGAGCCGAGTCACTTTCAACGTCAAGAAGAGCAACAAGGCAGAAATGAGAAAAAGGGAAACAGTTGCAAATTATTCTTTGCTTTTGGAGTGGCAGCTCCTATTGAGAGGAAGCTAGGCAAAGGAAAACCGATCCTTTTACCCAGGAAATGATGATTAAATAATGGACAGCTGTGTCCTTGGCGGATTCACGAGCTGTCAGCACTTTTCCCTCTGTTGGTACCGGATTTTGTGATCAATAACTGGCCTGCAGCCAAGCCACCTAACAGCGGCAAACTTCACTATTTACACCATTTCTGACAAACTACTAGGGTATTTGAATTACTTGTTGTGATTGAGGAAAAAGTTACGATTGTGTTCATTTGAAATATAGAGTTTGCCAATGTCTACTTTGTCCTGCCCTCAAACACTTGCAGCACAGTTGAGACGTTCATTCAATAATTTTTCTTCGGCTTAGTCCTTTATTTATCAGGAGTTGCTACAGTGGAATGAACCGCCAACTATTCCAGCATAGGTTTTGCGCAGCAGGTGCCCTTCCAGCCACAAACCAGTACTGGGAAACACCCATACTCTCATTCACACACACACTCATACACTACGGTTAATTTAGTTTATCCAATTCACCTATACCACATGTCTTTGGACTGTGGGGGAAAGCGTAGCACCTGGAGGAAACATGCAAGCTCCACACAGAAATGCCAACTGGCCCAGAACTCAAACCAGTGACCTTCTTGCTGTGAGGCTACAGTGCTAACCACTTAGCCACCGTGTCGCCCACTTGTGACACGTTTGAGACATTTTTTTTTTATTCTAGCATGACCAAAACTCCCATTATGAGCATTATTGCACTATTTTTGCTTCAGTTTTCTGGACATTTATATTTATAAACTTACAGTTGTAATCAGAATTATTCAACCCCCTGATTTATTAGCCCCCCTGTTTATTTTTTCCCCAATTTCTGTTTAACGGAGAGAATATTTTTTCAACACATTTCTAAACATAATAGTTTTAATAACTCATCTCTAATAACTGATTTATTTTATCTTTGACATGATGACAGTAAATAATATTTGACTAGATATTTTTCAAGACACTTCTATACAGCTTAAAGTGACATTTAAAGGCTTAACTAGGTTAATTAGATTAACTAGGCAGGTTAGGGTAATTAGGCAAGTTATTGTATAATGATGGTTTGTTCTGTAGACTATGGAAAAAAATAAATAGCTTAAAGGGGTTAATAATTTTGACCTTAAAATGGGTTTTAAAAATTAAAACCTGCTTTTATTCTAGCCAAAATAAAACAAATAAGTTTCAGACATACTGTGAAAATTTCCTTGTTCTGTTATAATTTGGGAAATATTTAAAAAAGAAAAAAAAAATCAAAGGGGGTTCAATAATTCTGATTGCAACTGTATATCTTTTTGGACTGTCTCTGCCTTCAGTTAGCATTAAATAATTAAGTTTAATTTTCATATTTTTTTGTTTCACTCTATTAAGTTAAATACACATTTTCATCTGTTTTCTGTATTATTTGTAACTCCAGTAATTTAAACAAAGAACATTTTGTGTATGTCCCCATGTTCATGCTTTTGTTTTTCAGTGTTTGTTATGTCTATTTATAGCAGATGTAAATGAGTTGGCTAGAACATGGGGACATACATTTTATTTTATTACTGAAATGAATATTAACAATATTATTTTAAAGAAAAAATAGTCATTGGGTTTTCCTAAAATGCCCTGGCAATAGTAACACTTTAGTTTAAGTAAAAATTCATACAATTTACTACTGGCTTATTACCTGCTTATTATTAAGATATTAACTGTTTATTAGCACCTATAAAATATGATCTTATTTTACATTCCTAATCCTACCCAGTACCTTAACCCAACTACTATGTTACCTATGAACACTATAATTACAGAGGCTGTCATTTTGACTATATACCCACGAAGACGACCAATCCAATTTTCAGGAAACTGTATTCAGGAAACCATTCCCATTTTATTAAGGTGTATCCATATAAATGGCCCACCCTGTGTGTGTGTGTGTGTGTGTGTGTGTGTGTGTGTGTGTGTGTGTGT
>CAIGQZ010000217.1:6873183-6906039 GCA_903798205.1 Danio tinwini | reverse complement strand
TATTTTATTTTATTTTATTTTATTTTATTTTATTTTATTTTATTTTAAAATGTGAACACACCCTTAAAGCAGCTCTAGGTTCAGAACTTTATGATGCATTGTGACATTCCTCAAATGCAGCAAATTACATTTCTGCTGTTCATCTTTGCTATCAGTCAGTCAATCTGAACTTTCCGCCTGTACAGAGAGCAGTAAGAGCAGGTCTAAATGACTCCGTGTAGAACTGCCATCCAAGTCTCTTCTTTACCTGTAAAAAATAGAGTCCCTGTGCAATGATTGTTGCTCTGTTATGTTTCTTTTCAGCTGAAAGCTTGCTGATGGATCCTTTAGAGTCTAGGTTCGCTCATCTCTTTCCCTCAGGAAGACTTAGAAAGCTTCGTCTCAGAAAAGTGAGGGATCTTTCAGGCTGAACTGTGGCATCGTTACATGCTATAAAGAAGGTGCTCTGACTAATACTTACATTGGGATTTTTTCGTCAATGATTTCTTATGCTAAATTGCATCGCCAAAACAGTGGAAGCACCTTTTTTTTTATTTAAGGAGTTATTGTGTTTTAATGGCTCTGGCTTTAAAGCGTTTAAAGCTTGTGATTGTGCTGAGTCGGGCAGAGCTGAGGGGAGGCAGCAAGCCATTGAGATCAATGGGGTTTGAATCAGGAAACGGGGGTTAACCTTTGAGGCTTCAGCAAAACAGCATCTCTAGTTGCTGAGGAAAATAATGACTGCAAGGAAAAAAATAGCTGTGTCCCACTAGCTGACTATAAACAACTTCATTGTGTTTGGTGTGTCTCACCTACTGACTGTGTTTGTTGAAATCTTGCCCTTTTCTGTCAGAGGTCTGTTAGTCACACACAGAAAGAGAGAGGGGTGACTTTAAAGCTTTAAATGACTGCCTTCTGACAACGATTCACTGTCACCAAATATGGTTCTCATGGCCCTCTGCAAACTTCCAAGAGGCTCATCTGATGAACTACAATTATATACAGTTGAAGTCAGAATTATTTGCCCCTCTGTATATTTTCAGGGTGTCCGCGGGGTCTTAAAAAGTATTAAAAGTTGATAAATTTATTATGAGTAAATAAAGGCCCTTAAAAGGTATTAAAAAGTTTTAATCTCGTTTTTACGAGGTCTTAAATTTTGTTTAATCATTGTCCAAAGTGTTTGACTCCAAAAAAAGCATAAATATATAAATTTTCCTCGATTGTTTCGGGTGTATGTAGGTTTAAAATACAATATATTAACATTTTAATGTGGAAACATACAACATGTGTGTCTTAATAAGCAAAAATGTATTGGTTCTTATATGCTGTTGTGTCATCCCTCATATTGCAAGTCATATCTCTCTGGACCCTCATTTGGGATGCTTTTCATGAACTGGCCCCCAGAACAAACTAATTGAATAGCCCTGCCATAGAGCAAAACAGACGGCAAAATAATAATGCAAGGATAATGCAAGTTTGCATACTCCTGGTTGGAGAAAGACGAGTTTAAAAGTTGCTAAAACCTGTCGCTAAAAACAACTGCTTAATTTATTCTTTCAAGGTTTGTTTCTTACGAGTTTTTCTAAGTTCTTTTGCACGGTTGTGCTCCATTTATTTATTTAACTACATCTGTTTATTAGCAACTGTTTAGAAAGTTAAAAGTTTGATACTGATACAGCTTGAAGTGGCAACGAGGTCTTAAAATATTCTGAGAAGGTCTTTAAAAAGTCTTAAAAACGTATTGAAATTTCCTTAAGGATTCCTGCATAATACCCTGTTTTTTCGTCAATATCTCTTTAACGGAAATAAGGATTTTTTTTACACATTTTTAAACATAATAGTTTATTAGTCACTATTATCTTCTATGTAAAGCTGCTTTGACACAATCCACATTGTAAAAGTGCTATACAAATAAAGATGAATTGAAGTGAATAATACTTTTAATAACTCATTTTAAATAACTGATTTATTTTATCTTTGGCATGATGACAGTAAATAATGTTTGACTGGAAATTTTTCAAGATACTAGTATTCAGCTTAAAGTCCAATTTAAAGGCCTAACTAGGTTAAGTTACAGTACCAAGGCAAGTAGGATAATTAGGCAAGTCATTGTATAACGATGGTTTGTTCTGTAGACAATCGAAGAAAAACATTGCTTAATGGGGCTAATAATATTGACCTTAAAATGATTTTTAAAACAATAAAAACTGCTTTTGTTGTAGCCGAAATAAAACAAAAAAGACTTTCTCCAGAAGATAAAATATTGTTGCAAATACTGTGAGAAATTCTTTCATATTGATATTTTTAAAATGATCTCACTAAAATGCAATATAAAAAATAAAAGTAGTAAACATACATGTCTTAACTGTTGTTAAACAAAAGTAATATTTTAAACTTCTGGAATTATGAAGTTTATTGTGGTTTATTAATTCTATATCAAAAGTCATTTTTTCATTTATTTTCTTTTCGGCTTAGTCCCTTTATTAATTTGGGGTCACCACAGCAGAATAAACCGCCCAATACTCAAAGTAATAGACATATTTAGACTAAAACTATAGCTAGATTTAATTATTTCATGCCAATTAAAATTGCACTGTTATTATGTTAAAGAAAACCATTTCACAAAATTACAAGCACATACTGTAAAAAATACAGAACAGATTTTACAGTCAAAATCAATTAAATTACAGTTTATTTCTTTTCAGAATTTGTGTCAAACAATGGAAAACAGATAAAGTATGTAAAATTACACAAAAAAAACGCTCAATTTTAGGGTAACCACCATAAATTTAAGGTATTTGTCCATTCTCTCAAAGAAAAATAAATAAATAAATAAATAAAACTAGATCAGTTCCTTAATTTTCTTTAAACAAAAAAGTAAAGTAAGTAACTATTCAAAGTTAGAGAAGGAAAAGTTTGCTCGGTTTCTTGGGTCAGAGTATCTGAAAGGTTATGGTTTTACCTAATCGGAGAAGCTAAAAATACCTTCTAGATTTCTTTGAACTCTGGCAAAAAAAGAAGGTGAATCGAAGAAAGAAGCGCCTGAAGATCACAAAGGAACAGCCGATGTGAGACCGTGTATCATCATCAAAGACAATAACTTTGAAGCCAGCTTTCACTGGGTAATAATTAGACTCAGTTGAGCATAACATTTTTCAAAAAGCTCGCTAATGACTTTATGTACAGCAAATTTAATTAAATGCCTAACCATTCACATCAGTTGGGAAAGGAATATAGAAAGTGCTCTCTCTACTCTAATGATTTGAAATTTTGAAGCCAAAGTAAAAGTGTGGCCTTTCCCCTGCAGAGAATGACTTCCATAATAGCAACATTTAAGGAACGGAGATCATAATTGATGAATAATTCCAAGGCCCTTGGTGTACATATTAAGGGATTATATTTATGCATGCTAATGGAGGGATTAAAGACTATAGATGATGGGGATGGTCTCTTCTCAAACTGGACATCAAAGTCTGATTCGGACTGAATGTTAACTTGCAATTTGCATGCTAGAACGAGCTTTAGTTGGGCCGACTGAAACGTTTTTCAAGTCGGTTGCATCAGCCAATACAAATATGCAACGCTCAAGTGATGTTCAATTGAGGTTTAGTGTCTGGCATTTGGCATTTGAAAAGAGCCAAGAGAAATCTGTTAGCATCCCATTGACTTCAGTGGCAGTTGCTCCAGCTGACATGTTTAGCCATCTTTGCCACGTGGTTTCATTTTTTTTAAGTCATAAAGGTCATGTGACTGACTGCAGTAGGTGACAGCAGGTAAACAATAACCTTTGGTCTGGCTGAATTTACTATAGAAAAGTGTACAGACCTGAGTCATTGACTAGTGTATAAGAACTCCTTGCTGTAGGCTAGTTCATGTGCTGTGAAGTTAACATTAGCAGATGAGGAAAACAGTTATGCTGAAATGCCTGATATTAGAGAAATAGCACATTATTCTTTATGCGCTATATCAGGCCAGCCTGGTGAAAGTGGTGGTTCTTTTTTTTAATATGGACCTTTTTGCAGTTATTAGCCTCATTTCCTTTTTAATTATGAGGTTTAAATACTTTTTAAGCACAATTTTTTTTGCTGGATTAGCTTGTCGGATGGTCATCAACCACACTTTTGATGTACCAAAAGCATTTCCTAAAGATTTAGAAGGAAAAAAAATAAATAATAATACTTATTTTTCAAATACAAATCTATTACACAATATATCATTAGAAATAAAGGATGCTGTTCAAGTTTTAAAGGAGCACCTATGATGAAAAACATCTTTCAAGAGTTCACACTTATCTGATGATTGATTATAAAGCTTGTTTGGCATGCTGTCCCAGGGGAGAGCCCTGAGCTCATAAGATCCTTGAGCCCGGGGCTCCCTCCCGTTTGCAAGGCGAGAGGGGAGTTTCAGCTCAGGTAGATCTCGAGAACTCCCCTGCTGTAGTAGTTCAATAACAGATAGTGATTATTCAGTCACGCTGAAGCAACAGCCAAAAGATAATTCCGATTGGTCTTAAAGCCTTCTTTGATGGTTATTTTCACAATATATTATAACATAGCAGTCAAAATAGGACTAATGAGCTTGTTTATGGGACAAATTCTGGACCTTAGTCAGTAAGGTGTGGGTCTTTTGAACCACCCGAACCCCCCCTTGGTACAGGCCTGTTTATGTTTGATAATATATGCACTACTGTAAATAGAAAAAAATAAGTCTACACTGTAAAACAATATATGTAAATGAACCATTTTCATGTTTGATTCTTCGTTAATTTATGCTTTTGGCTTGCAAATGTAAAGAGTTATCAGTATTGCTGATATTTCCATATAGGTGCATCTAGAGCTGCATTTTATCGAAAAAAGTTTTTGTTCTTGATTCGACCACTGACTGGTCTTAATTCAGCATTTCTATGATTCAACCAATTATATTTTCAGGGTCTGGAGGGAAGCGTAAAGGCGCTTGCACGCCTTCACATTGTTATATTTACATTGCTCAGCAATGTGGACACCTCCCTATGGTGTTGAAAGAGTTAAATACTGTATTTAAGTATTTATATCATGATATTTTACATTACTGTGATGGTTGGGTTTAGGATTAGAGTTAGATGTTAACAAAATACAATTAATGGGAAATGTAATAAATAATATAAATCTTTTTCGTTAACTTACGGCTGCAACCATATCTGGTCTAGCAACAACCTTGTCATTTTACTCTGCCTCCTCGTGTCTTATTCACACTACTTTGTAGCTGCCTGTCGCTGTGGGTGGTGACCTGCTGCAAATGCAAGTCTGTGTAGGTCAACAGCACAGAAAATACCACCGGTGTGGTGGGAAATCGGGTCCCCCCTATAATCGAGTCCGCTTAGGACCCCAATGGGTCGTCTGCATTGAATGCCTGATCAAAAGTGCTTGAGATTTAAGATTTTAACAACACTTATCATATTAGTAACATTATTTTAACAAGATTTATCATATTAGTACCATTATTATTGGTAAGTACAAGTTACAGACATGCATAGTTGATGTTTTTATGTATTTATATGTAACATTATATATTTACATAAAAAGTGGTAGCAAGTTGTAGTCTATCTAAAATAAAAGCACCAAAGACAAATTCTTCAAGCCACAAGACATGCCGTAAGAAATACATAATTTAAAACAGTTTTATGTCATTATAACGCTCTTTTAAACATACATTTAAATGAGATTTTACTGTATATATATATATATACATATATATAATGAACCAATAGGATCACCCAGGGTCCTAGGCGGACCCAATTGTCAGGTGGGACTGCATTTCTCATGACACCGGCCTCTGAACGATCTGAGAGAGGATCACGTGAGCTCTTCTGGTGTTCCTATTGGCTGTCTCTCAAGAAAGTCGCTCTTTGTTTGCATAAAGTTGAAGGATTCTCAAGCTTCGTCTCGACACGCCCACCTGGTCGACAACGGTCGCTGTCGCTCGTGTAGACGGAGTTGACGGAGACGGAGGTCACGGTTAATAGTTACATCCCTATGTTTGAGATATAACAATAATAATAGCATACTCTTTAACCTTTATTTTACATCTACAGAATCGTGATAAAATTGTAATCTTTATCTTAAGAAACAAAAAAATAAATAATCAAAATTGTGAATTTTATTTTAGCCGGAATCGTACAGCCCTAGGACTGTAAAATAAAATTTTAGCCTCCTCTCACTTATACTTAAAGCAGTAGCAAGGCAGTGCATGTCACGTTGATGTTCATCTCTCTCTAATCCTCTCAGTCTGCTTCTACATAAACACTCTGTCCTCACAGAAATATGCTAATATTAAGCCGAACAGGTGTAAGGGAGAAAGGGCAGCCTGTTTAGAGGCTTTTACCAAGAAAAACAGACTCTTTCACACTGCTCAAGGTTATACAGATGGATGACACTACCAGTGATGGGGAGATACAGTGTGACACGGCTGTTATCTGTAATCATAGTGGACTAGAGTCTGCACCTTGTAATGAGGAAAGTCTATTAACAGTCTTTTACGTGCTTTTGAGGGGCAAATTTGCTAATCAGTTGCACCACTTTTGTGCAACATATTTCATCAGGTTAGTTTTATGAACACATGGGAGGGTGTTTTGAAATCTGTGCAATCCTTTATGGTGCTAATCTCGTTTTATCACAAAAGATCAAGGAAATATTTATTACTAAACCTTTTGATATCGGTCTTACAAACTAGTGATGAATTAATAATTTAATAAGTATTGCAATCAGATTTATGCATTTGGCAAAAGCTTTTATCCATGTTTCATATCCATGTTAATTTTGATCAGTTCAAATGTTTGATGAATTGATAGCCTTGACCAAGAAAGATGCTTTACTGCATGCATATTGCATATAACATTTGAATACATACTTTATTAATGATTGATATAGATTGTGCTATATGTAACAAATTATGATACATCATCAGATCTTTTAGTAAGAGTATATAAGATTAAATTTTCTATAGTCTGATAAAATTATTTGATACAAAAATATATTTATTTATTTAATTTAGTTATTTTTTACAGCATTTACGATTTCTACTACTTATGGTGGGCTGTCAGTCTATTAAAAAATGACACATAGCTCAGCATAACCGAGTAAAGCCCATTTTGAAAATAAATATTTTTATCTATTTCTTAGTGAATATAGGCAATGTATTTTGGTGCATTTAAACTGATTTGTTAAACAGATGTATGTTTTAAAAATATTTTTGTCACAAACATTTTTAGAAATTGAAAGATTATAAAATTTAATTCAAGCTAAATATTTGAAATAAAAAAAACAACCTACAAAATTTCAACTAAATTTGCTTCTCTTGATTTTTCCTCTCTTAAAAATTTGTATTTAATGTTTTTCTATAACATAAATTTGGGTGTACTACTTTTTTGAAGTTATTTTGTTAGATAAGCTCTAGATTTGGCTTTAGTACTGATTAATATAATGTATATGCACATATATAATATTGTTTAGTTCCTATTAAAATATGAATTTAAAAGAGAGATTTGTGAGGGGTGTACTTATGCTGACATGTGCTGAGCACATACATATGCTGAGCACTGTATGTTGTGATTGAAAATTTGGGTTTTTCTATGAAATATTGATTGTTTAAGACTTCTAAAGTTAAAATACTATTGTGTTGTCTAAATTAATATAAATATTTTTAAAAGTATGCCACCTTATGTTTTAGATTTAACAAAACAACCTAACATCTTTTGGAATAGAAAGATGATACATTTAAAATCAAACTAATTATTGCAAAAAAAAAAAGAAAAGAAAATACAAAATTTTAACGAAATTTTATATTTTTATTGTTTCTCGTTTTTTCCTGTTACAAATTTTTAGCTTAGTATAAGTTATAGAATCAAATATACACACACACACACACACACACACACACACACACACACACACACACACTCTCTTTTTCTCAGTGATGGGTTGCAGCTGAAAGGGCATCCGCTGCATAAAGCCTATGCTGGATAAGTTGGCGGTTCATTCCGTTGTGGCAACCCCAGATTAATAAGGGGACTAAGCCAAAAATAAAATTAATTAATTAATGAATGGGCTTGATCTCTTTCAGAACTTGTTTTTTTTTATCTTTTTTTTAGAGGAGCTCTGCAATTTACAACGCACTGTATAACCTTCATTTACCTTAAAAAAGAACACATACAAAAAATTAGGATAATGTTATCTGAGAACTTCCTGAGCACAGAGCTATACATATCACGGTTGTGGATCTATCTGTTCTTCTTGCATGTGTGTGTGTGTGGGAAGTGGGCGTGTTTGTTTGGGTTATCTTCACCGCGTGGTGTGTGTGTTTGTGTGTTTACATTCATCAGCTGGGTTGTCACGTGTCTTGTTACCACTCATATCTCTCAGCTGTTTTCTATCAGTCACAGCTGTTGCGCCTTACTGCGCGCCTATATATGTTGTGTTTTGTAAAACAGTGTTTTGTAGATAGCGTTATCAGTCCGTTGTTGTTCACTCCTGTGTCTGCTTCCTGTTAGACGCTCTCGCTCGTCCTGGTGGTGGGTCTTCGCCATAAGCCTGTTTCATTTAGACCTTATGCACTTCTCCGTTTCATTGATGTTGTTACAACTGCCTGCTCTGATGACAACATTATCAGTGAGAGACATCATCCCGAATACGCTACTCTGATGAAGTTTTCCGCTGGTAAGCATGTAGATTTCCTTGAGAGTTGCTCCCTAGTGCTAACCTTCCCCTTCTCTCGATATCTGGTGAGATATCAGTGAGAGACTTCTATTCGGCGCTGTTTCTCAGATTAACTTTTACAGCTGTTTAGCGTGTTGTGTTCCTGGTGTGAGCACCCTTGCTCAACACTATATCTGGTGAGATCAATACCAGTTGTAACTCTTTAATAAATCCTCTTGAATTCACTTGCATTTGGGTCTCCTGTGTATATCTTTGTGACAATACATGCCTTACTGTATATACAGATTATTGAAAGTTTAAAGCAATGTGTCAAAAATGAATAAAAAGAAAAAAATGAAGAGCCAGTTTGTGCTGCTGCAAGTATTTCCTGTTAAGCTGGCGTCACATATGCTGCAGTTGAAATGTTATTCATGTAGCCATATAAGCATAAAAAATAATAATATGCGCTTAGCTAATATCTTGCAGTGTCATAAGAAATATCAGCTGGTGGCGGTCTGCTAAACTGCCTTTGGCAAGTCTTATTTGAAAATCCAATATTCCTGAGGAACACTTGTTTCGCATCATTAGCAGTTGGATTAAGAATTCCCTTTGTGCCTTTTGCCGCATTTCCATGTGAAGTATAATCTTTGAAAACATTTTCCCTCTTTGACTGTCTTTTTCTTATTTTTTTTTACAAATATTTTCAAGGTGGAGGTGTCTAATCTGTGAGGCATTTTGATATGAGGCGCTGCAGCAAACCAGAAGCGACAAAGATTTGAACTACAAAAGCAAATCCCTGCTGATCCTTCATGCAAAGCCAAACCTGATGTGGAGAAGATGAGGATAAATGTCTTTAGTGAGGCAGATCGGACAGGTAAAGGGAGTGATCATCAGGTGTTTTTACAGCCAGAACATGAAAGCAGGGGAGATATTATAAGTCTGGCTAGCAATCTGCAGCTCACATAGATTATTTATTGCGATACATTCACATGGATGTGTAAACAAATTAGCAGAGCGACCGCAGCAAGGCTCTGCTTTCATAGAGGAGATGTAGCGAGCAGGTATTTATCTCCCCTTTAATGTGATTTCAGGAAGGCACTGCTTGATTAAATAAAAGGCTACACCATTGAATTTTTTTTGCCAATGTTCAACCTGCCTTACACTTTTGCAATGTCACTAGTAATGCAAATGACCAACATTTAAGGGATATCTGTTATTAGAAAAGTTTTTTTGCACATCAAATAGTGTATTTAAGTAAATCCTTGGTTATTTTACTTCATGTATCATACAACCCCAAATAAGAAAAAGTTGGGACAGTATGGAAAACGCAAATAAAAAAGAATGATTTCAAAATTTTATTAATATTTGTTATTATTATTATTATTATTATTACTATTTTAAAATAAACATTTAAAAAAAAAATTTGAACAGTAAAGCATTTTTCACTTTATAATGTTGCTATTCTTTCTACAACACTTACGACACTAAGGGAAAAAGGGTTTCAGGAGTAATTTTGTTTCATGCTTACTGCAAACAAGTTGTAAGGTGGGCAACAGTATGGGGTCTTCATTGTCGCATTTTGCGCTTCAAAATGCACCACACATTCTCTGTTGGAGACAGGTCAGGACTACAGGCAGGCCAGTCATGTACCTGAATTGTCTTCCTCTGCAGCCAGGACTTTGTAATGTGTGCAGAATCTAGTTTTGCATTATCTTGTTGGAATATGCATGGCCGTCCCTTGAGAAGAAGGCAGCATATTATGCTCCAAAATCTCAACGTACATTTCAGCATCAATGGTACCATCATAGTGCAAGTTACATTTCCTAAGGGCACTGAAACAACCCCATAGCGTGACAGACCCTGACTTTTGGACTTGTTGCTGGTAACAGTTTGGATGATCCTTTTCTTCTTTTGTCCCAAAAAATACCTGAAATACTGATTTAATTTGACCACAGTACACATTTTCACTGTGTGATGGTCCTACTTATTGTGGTACTTGACAAATGTTTGCCAATATATCACTTAGATGAATGAGATTCTTGATGCAGTGCTACCTGAGGTATTGGAGACCATGGTATAGGATGTATATTTACAAAACAAATGAAGTTGACCAGACCAAACCTTAAATATGTTGTTTATATTGTCTGCAATGAAATACAATTCAAAGTAAATTTGGAAGTCTCTTCTTTCTTTTTTTACTTTTGCGTTTTCCATACTGTCTCAACTTATTCTGATTTGGGGTTGTACATCTCCTAATTAAAAAAACACTGACTTTTTAGCTTTTTTGAAACTCTTTTATCTTAGCTTAGCATAGATTATTGAATCAGATTAGACCATTAGCATCTCATTCGAAAATGGCCAATGAGTTCTGATTATTTTATTATTTAAAGTTTAACATTTACATTGTGTACTAAGACTGATTAAAAATGAAAAGTAGCTATCCTCAAGGCCAATGTGGCTAGGAACTATGCTCTCATTCTGGCATAATAATCAAGGAGCTTTGCTGCCTTACCATGGCTGAAGCAGGCACAATGATATGACCTGGAAATTGGCTAACTTACTTGTTGTCCTATTCAAATAGATACAGTTCAGGATTTTCACCAAAGTAAATATGTTCAGAATTGTGTCTATATATATATATATATATATATATATATATATATATATATATATATATATATATACAAAAAATACTATGTAAGTCAATGGGGACCAACAACTGTTTGTTTACCCATGTTCTTCAAAACAATGATAGGTGTCGAGTTAATATATACATTTTTTTTTTTATCTCTTTAAAACATTTTCTCCATGTCTTCTAGCACTGATTTTAATTATCCACCTTTCTTCAGCACAGACAGCCAAAGTTTGATTAAGAAGCATTTTTTTCCAGCAGCGAAATACCAACTTTTATTTATGTACTGATAAAATGTATAGCTGGAATGGTCTGCAAGGCATTGTAGATAAAAAGGGAAAGTCTGCCTGTATGATTGTAAAGTCCGGGAAATGTAATGAAGTAAACTGAGGGTAAAAAGTTAGATGCACCTCAGCACCACTGTACCTGAAACTAGACCTATAAGCAGATGAATATTTAAATATGTGTTGCTTGTTTTTTTTTTTTTGCTCCAATAACAAAATAACAGTGTGAATTCTGAAGGTCAGAGGATGAGTTTGTGTGAAAATACTACAGATGCTGTGATACTGGATCCTCATATTGGCCCATTCGCCAGCAGTAAGAATTTGCTCAAACAGTTGTAAGAACATTTTTTTTAAGTTAGTTGTATAACGTTTCCTGCCTGAATAAAAAATAAATACATCTTCTATATACAATACCTGACAAAAGTCTTGTAGTTGATTCCAGTTTTAAGAGCAACAAATAATAACTTGACTTCTAGTTGATTATTTAGAAAAGTGGCAGAAGGTCAGAATCAGAATCAGTTTTATTGCCAAGTGTGCTTCACACACACAAGGAATTTGTTTTGGCAACAGAAGCTTTCAGTGTACATAAAGTGACGAGTGACAACACAAAATTAAATACAAGAAAAGAAAAGGCAATAAACATTAAACAGAGATGCAGTTAGTCAAAAAGATCTGGATGTTGAATGTATGTACAGATATGTTGTAAATATACAGGTTATAAGGTGCTGTGTACAAGTGCGTATGAGAAAGTATTGCACGTTTATTGCACAGTAGGGGAATATTTAACTGTTCATGAGGTAGATGGCCTGAGGAAAGAAACTTTTCCTGTGTCTATCTGTTTTTGTGCTTGGTGCTCTGTAGCGCCGACCAGACGGTAACAGTTCGAACAGGTAGTGTGCTGGGTGTGAGGCGTCCAGAGTGATTTTACGAGCCCTTTTACTCACTCTGGAAGAGTACAGTTCTTGAAGTGTGGGAAGGGTAGTGCCAGTGATTCGTTCAGCAGTCCAGACTATTCGCTGTAGTCTACGGAGGTTGGTTTTGGCAGCTGAGCTGAACCAGACGGTGATTGAAGTGCAGAGGATGGATTGGATGACAGCTGAGTAGAACTGTACGAGCAGCTCCTGTGGCAGGTTGAACTTTCTCAGCTGACGAAGGAGATCAAATGTAGATTTCTCCGAAGAATCAAATGTTGAACTGCATCCCAATCATCACAAATACTACTGAAGCAGCATGGACCCAAGATTCTTAGAGAAAACAGTCAAGTTTGGTGAAGGAAAAATCATGGTTTGGAGTTACATTCAGTATGGGAGTGTGCGAGAGATCTGCAGAGTGGATGGCAACATCAACAGCCAGGTATCAAGACATTTGTGCTGCCCATTACATTACAAACCACAGCAGAGGGCAAATTCTTAAGCAGGATAGCGCTCCTTCTCATACTTCAGCCTCCACATCAAAGTTCCTGAAAGCAAAGAAGGTCAAGGGGCTCCAGTGTTGGCCAGCCCAGTCACCAGAAATGAACATTATTGAGCATGTCTGGGATAAGATAAAGGAGAAGGCATTGAAGATGAATCCAAATAATCTTGATTAACTCTGGGAGTTCTGCAAGAACATTTTTTTTTGCCATTCCAGATGACTATTCATTTTCTATTTCATTATTAATACTCTGTTTGAGTCATTGCAGAGATGTATGGACGCAGTCCTCTAAGCTCATGGGAGTCATACACAATATTCATTCTTTTTCCACTGTGCCATGACTTTATATTTTATACTGTACATTATTTCTGTTAGGAGACAGGACTTTTGTATAAGCAAAGTCAGACCTTACTGTCCTAATTAAATAATAAAAAAATCTAACCATGATGATATTTTATTTTGGTAAAATAAGCGTAATCTAGAGGTCTTTGCCTTTAATATAAGCCACTTCTGATACAAAATTATCAACTAGAAGTCATGTTATTTTTTGTTGTTCCTAAAACTTGAATAGACTTTTTGTCAAGTAGGGTATAGTATATACAACTGAAGAATTATCAGCCTGCCTGAATTATTAGCCCCCTCTATATTTTTTCCCCCCAATTTCTGTGTAACAGAAAGAAGATTCTAAGAACTAATTTCTGATAACTGATTTCTTTTATGTTTGTCATGATGACAGTACATCATTTTTACTTGATATTTGTCAAGATACTAGTATTCAGCTTAAAGTCACATTTAAAGTCTTAACTAGGCTAATTAGGCAAGTTATGGTAATTAGGCAAATCATTGTATAACAGTTCTTTGTTCTGTAGAAGATCGAAAAAAGAAAGACAAAAATGCAAGTCACTAAGTCAGACATGTAAATCATTTTAAATTGACTGGTTTTCAGGACTGAACAAAAGGGTAACCATGAAAGTACATCAAAGTCCACTATAAAGCAGGTTTGTGAAATTAAAAGGACTCTACAGTGTCTCTTCTTTGTGTTATCTAACCTAACTAGGCAGTATAAAATGAATTTTTCAAAGATAATCTCTTGAAAGTTCCCTTTGCGTAAGAACTGATAATGAATCAGAGTGATTTCCACCTGCAGACACAACTTACAGTTTGCACCCATTCTTGGTATCAGAGACTCATTATTTTCTTGAAAACTCTCCTGGGTCATTGTTATCGCACAGCAAGACACCAAAATGAAATTCATCTGGCCGCAGCATTTCAGTATGAAAATAGCACTAATGTGGGATCTGTTGATATTACTAAAGTTTGGAATCCCCAAACTTGGGTGGTAAAATTAATTATGCCTATTCATCTTAACTTCTTTATGCTTATTTGTTTACAACTGCGGTGTCCATATAATTGTCTAATGCACACAATGATTGGCCTTTTGACATCACTTAAGCCAGATTCAATCTATAAAAAAATGCTGCATATCCAACCCTTTGGCAATTACTCATTAAAGAAACACGTGCATGACCGGAGGCCCTTACCAAATTTGAAAATAATTAAATGACTTCAAATGCATTGAAATCTTCATTAAGATAATGCACTTGGGTATAGAGATGACTGCGGTTTTCTTTCTCCCCCTGGATAGATGCGTCTGATATATGCAAATGCATGCATCTGCCTTCAGGTGGCTCTAAAATTAAAATGTCCCTAAACAAGTGCATCTTATTCTCATCCTATCTAACTATTCAGAGGTCACAAGTTTATAAGACCACACTATCATTATCAGACAAGTAAAGCGGCAAGAGTTTCAAGGGTACAGCTTTTAGTTGAAGGGAATCCTCGCGTTCGGCCAGATATTCTGACTAACGAGATCTTTTGGGTGCCTTGTGGCAAGGTCTACCATTTAGTGTCAGTGACGGGTTCAAGGAGAGTCGTTTTTGCTGATTTATGAAAGAGGGAAGAAGGATGTACAGCGGGTGGAATAAGTATTGAACACATCATCATTTTTCTTAGAAAAATATGTATTTGAGAAGGCTGTTGACTTGAAATTTTCACCAGATGTCAGTAACAACCAAAGTAATCCACGCGTACCAAGATCTCACAACTAGAAATTAAGTTATGTGTAATAAAATGGAATGAGTCAGGGGAAAAGTGTTGAACACATGAAAAAAAATAAGGTGTTAAATGACATGGAAAGCCCAAACTGCAGCTGAATCTCTGTTTTTAGAAAGACATTGATCTCAGCCTATCTAACTCTCAGTTGGTTTCAGAAAAAGAAAATAAAGCTTCTAGAATTGCCCAGACATTCACCTGACCTGAATCCAGTAGAAATTAGGAAGATCAGAGTTGATGGTCTGGAAAATAAATCACAAAAATCACACTCATTATTGCAAAACTGAACCGGAAAAGTAAACTACTGTGTCTTTCATTCAAAGTATATTTTTATATTGGACTAAGTAAAAAAAAAAAAGGTTTCTGATTTCATCCTGTTTTTTTTACTTGTCTTAAAGCAAAAAAAAAATATATATAATAATAAATAAATGAAACGAACAACATAGGAAAACTTCAAAGCATTCTTTTTTTTCTAAAAGTAGTATATTTACTTTAAACAAACAGTTTTCATGTTATGTGAACATGTTTTTTATGTATTTATAATGTGAGTTTGATTGCCATCTTTCATGACATTTATAGCATACTGAAAGCACCAGCAGATAAAAGAAAGAAGAAATGCCCGCACGTATTTCGCATTTTTCCTTATCGCAAACCCAACAGTTTTGCACTAATCTGGTTGCGCTTTATCGCTAATCTGGTGGTGTTTGCGTTGCTTTGGCTTTTTCGGGATAAATTATTGTGATATCCCAAATGCAACAGAGAAATACTGGGAAATCTCTGTAGACTGATGGCATTTCATGCAGTTCAGCCTTATAATCTTAAAATGCAAACAAACTCACCTGCTTTGTCATCAAATTCCAAAATAAATATTCCAAAATAAAAATTTAAGTTCAACCAAAGAAATTAAATAAAATCATAGCCAATAAAATAATATTTTAGCTTTAAGTGTTTTTTTTTCTTTTTCTTTGGGCAGAATATATATTTTATTGTAATATGAAATAGGAAAATCCTTTTCTTTTTTAAGTTTGGTATAACAATCAAAGTATACATTCTTACATCACAGTATAATTTAGCTTTGAACCACAGTAAAAAATAAGTCAACTTTAGTTGTCATTTATATAACTTTACTCAATGATCTGGACTAAGAAACTTTGTGAGATTTTTTTATGTCTTTTTTGTGCAATTAGCTAAAATAAAGATATTTCTTTTTTCTTTTTTACATTATCAGTCTAAAAAGAGAATGGTGCGACTTCGAGTCATTTTGCCAGATCAGGTCACATATACAAATGAAGTCAGAATTATTATCCCCCCTGAATTTTTAGCACCTCTGTTTATTTTTTTCCCCCAATTTCTGTTTAACGGAGAGCAAATTTTTTCAATGCATTTCTAAACATAATAGTTTTAATAACTCATTTCTAATAACTGATTTATTTTATCTTTGCCATGATGACAGTAAATAATATTTTACTAGATATTTTTCAAGACACTTCTATACAGCTTAAATTGACATTTAAATGGTTAAATAGGTTAATTAGATTAACTAGGCAGTTTAGAGTAATTAGACCAGTTATTGTATAACGGTAGTTTGTTCTGTAGACAATCGAAAAAAATAGCTTAGGGGCTAATAATATTGACCTTTAAAATGTTTTTTAAAAAATTTGAAACTGCTTTTATTCTAGCCGAAATAAAACAAATAAGACTTTTTTCAGAAAGAAAAAATATTATCAGACATACTGTAAACATTTCCTTGCTCTGTTAAACATAATTTGGGAAATATAAAAAAAGAAAAAGAATCAAAGGGGGGGCTAATAATTCTGACTTCAATTGTATATGCATATTAAGTATTCATTAAGTTTGAACCAAAGTTAATTAATGTAATAACACAAAGAGAAAGTACTGAACAACACTGAAAAAATATGTTGAACCAAATTAAAACAAAAACAATTAGCTGTAGCAAATTACAGTATTTGTTTTAATTTGGTTCAACATACTTTTTTAGTGTTGTTCAGTACTTTCTCTTTGTGTTATTACATTATTACACATAACAGTTTTTATTTTTATTTTGTTTAATTTGTATGTTTAGATTTGTATTTTTAAACCAGAATATTGAGTCTGGGTCCAAAATCTTATTTCAAATTTTATTTAGAAATAAAATTACCAGCAAAAATGATGCCACTTTCGATACTTATTTTACCCTGCTGTATCTGTATCCTCCACTCCTCGCTGTATGTCCACATTTTCACCCACGTTTTTTTTTTTCACCTAGGGAGAGTGCATTATGTGTAAAGATTGGCGTCCACGGCGGGATGAGGCCTTTCGGGTCAACAGAGGTGATTTTGAACACAAAAGCTCTTCGGGCTGTCTGGAGGAAGTCATGCGGTAAGTCCTGCATCCACTGTGAATCACAAATGCCCTCCGTTCCAGCCAAATCGTCACCCTCACTGGCTGATTTGTCAAACAGAAGGCTTTCTTTCACCTCCTTTCTCACTGTCACCGGAGTCTCCAAGCTGCCTATTTGACAGTATTGATCTGTTTTTTTTGCCTCAGGACTGTCTACACGCTTGTAGCTTGATAGACTAGGCTGTGGGTTCGTTTTTAGTTAGAGAGTGTGGGGAGATAAGCCTTTAAGACAGCATTGGAATAATCAAACTCTTATGTCAGACAGAGTGAAGCAAGCAGCCCATGCAGATGTAGAGCATCCTGAACATGGATATCCAGCAGTGCTTCTGTCAGGGTTTGAGGAAAGACAGGTCTTTTGAGTGCTGGGAAATAATATTAGGATTTGTAATGGACTTTACTATATGCATGGGGACTTTTCATTTTGAATAAGCCAGCTCAGGTGCTTCCGGTGAAATGTCGTGCTGCTGTAAACTCCCGCATTTAGAGATGGTTTGTGAAAAATCAATGGTCTTGACTGCCTGATTGAGATACAGTATAAAGTGGGTACTGAAGCACTGTGTTAAATCCCATTGTTTCACTTCATGTCTTTAAAATATGGACATTTATTTTGCACAGTATTTTCAATAGAGTTTCTGCACTGACAGAGCTGCATTAAATGGCTTTTCATTTTGTTTCACACTTAAATGCTTACAGTAAGTCAATATTTTAATTAAATTACATTATCAGTGCTGAAAAGGGAACCTAATGAAATTGAACATAGTCACATCGACTTTTCATCATGTTTATTGGTGGCTGAAAAACACTTGTTGTCAATGTAGCCCATTAATTAATCTAGATGATTTGCAGTTCAGTTTAGAATTCAGTCAACCTATACATGCAAACACAGAATGCATAAATCCATAAAATAAAACAGCAAAAAAGCCCTGGTGACAATTTTGAATTTTGCATTCAAATTCAATGGAAGCTACTTTGTTAAATACCCATCAATCTGCAAATGTAATGTACACACAATATGTATTCTGTCATCATTTATTTAGGTTTCAAGAGTTCACACTTAGCTGATGATTGATTATAAAGCTTGTTTGGCATGCTGTCCCGGTAGAGAGCCCTGAGCTCGAAAGATCCTCGAGCCCGGGGCTCCCTCCCGTTGCAAGGTGAGAGGGGAGTTTGAGCTCAGGTAAAACTCGAGAACTCCCCTGCTGTAGAAGCTAATGAACATAGATATTGCTCTTAAGAGATAGCTACCTGCTAAGAGCCTGTCTATGGTGCTAATTTGGATGAGTCAATTAACTTAAGTTGCATGTTTTTGGACGGTGGGAGGAAACCGGGGGACCCGGGGGAAACCCACGCCAGCACGGGGAGAACATGCAAACTCCGCACAGAAATGTCTGCTGGTTTTGTTAATGGCCAGAACCAAAGACGTTCTTGCTGTAAGGCAACAGTGCTAACCACTGGGCTACCCATCTAGAAAAGGAGGAGGAGTAGGGGTGGAAGGGAGGATTCTTCAAAATGAAGATGTTTGTGGAATAAAACCTAGGGCTCTTATAGTGGCCTAGGAATCGTCTAATTGGTGAATAATTAATTGGATAATGCGGGGCAGCTGCAAGCAATCATAAGCACGTGATCCTCTCAAAATTAGTTTATAAATAAACTCCACTGAGTACATCCCTTGCAGATCTCTCTTTTAAACCAATACTTTTTGTAGGATGTTATACAATATTTGTCTTTCTACTGTACACTAGATTAGTAAAAATTAGCACACCACAATGAATAGGTTAGGGACAAATATGAAACAAAAAAATCTTAAGAGATTCATTTAGGTGAAATGTTGTAGTTTCTATTTTTTGTGACACCTCACTTGAATTTAATTGTATTATCACTCTATTTTTAAGTAAGGTGACCACGGTCTTATTTTAATGAATATAACTGTAAAGTACACCACAGTATATTGTCTATATTCACAGTAAAATTATGTGTACTATATATATTTATAAAACAGTTCTGTCTTGTCCTCAAATCTGATTGGCTAAAAGCCCTGCAATATTCTCGTAATAACAGCACTCGTACAGCCTCTTCACCCTTGCGAATTACTCCGCCCACACAGAGTGACAGTAGATGAATAAACACTACAATTTGGCAATTATTGGAGCTGTTGGACAACATAATGTACTTTTGAGGCTTTTTAGATGTAAATGTAGTTGTTTAGATTGCTGTTTTTTGTAAGAATAGTGCCTATTTTAAATATTTATAAATTCGGAGATACAGTGCATCGGCATCCATCAGCCTGTCATACTGAGCAGAGCAAAGAGGGTTGATGTTCTGCCACAAGATGGCGACAGAGACCGCATAATAAGTCCTAAAGGGAGAAAAACTCAGCGCAAATTACAAACTACAGCTGATCAAATCATAATAAAACAGGTAAGTGACATTCTAAGCCAATCTCTCTCTTTTGTATTTTGTAGTGCTTTATTTATACCATAGTAATCTGGTAGTGTTTGCTTTGCAATGTGATATCCCAATTGCAATAGAGAAATACTGGGAAATCTCTGTAGACTGATGGCATTTCATGCTGTTCAGCCTTATAATCTTAAAATGTTAGCAACATGACCTGTTCTGTCATCACTTTAGACATTACGCTTAAGAATTATTCAAATACAAGCTCTAAAGTGACGTTGGTAAACTAGTAACTGTTTCTGCTGTTTTGACGTCAGCTACAGATGTGAATAATTGGCAGAAGAAAGTAGTTCCTCATACAAAAGGATTTTTGAGACTGTGTTTGATTTTCCTTTTTATATACACTATTACGCCTTCAAACTGTTGTGTAATTGCAATATCACACTTATAATAGTGAGATATGGCTGTATAAATTACCCAATACCCATATTTATACACCCAAACTGCCACACCCCTAAATGTGTGCATATCAGAATGGTGTCACAGTTTGGTATGGTTTTTTTATTTGCTATTTTTTTCTCTTCATTTGTTTATTTAAACTAAGATAATAAAGAATGATATTTCCATTACTTTGAACAGTGATGAAGCTATACTTGATCCATCTTCTGCAATGTCTTTTTATCAAAAAAAAAAAAAAAAAATATATTTATATATATTTATATATATATATATACATAACTATTTTTTCTTTTTCAAATATTTTTCAAAATATGTTGCAATATCCTGTTTTTTTTCAATATTGTACAGCCCTAGAACAAACCATTGTTATACAATAAATTGCCTAATTACCCTATCTTCCCTAGTTAACCTAATTAACCTAGTTAAGCCTATAAATGTCACTTTAAGCTGAATACTAGTGTCTTGAAAAACATCTAGTAGAATATTATGTACTGTCATCATGGCGAAGATAAAATGTCAGCTATAATTTTTTTTATTAAAACTTTTGTTTAGAAAATCTTCTGTTAAACAGAAATTGGGATATAAAATATCTGTACATATGTTCCATCTAAACATAACATTCTTCCTCTGAAACCCTTCAATTCTCTATAACAGCAGGTTTGTTAGGTATTAAAAAATGAAAATCTCGTCTGCCACATCTTAACTGCATCTTCACGGCACATTGTGCGAAAACGTGAATAATTACCTGAATAAATAATATCCTGCAAATTAGCTTGTGAACTGACTCACTGAAATGAGTCACAAGAGTGTTGAAATGTCTGTATAGTTACGTAAGAGTGACCTGTAATCATCATCTTTCCGCTTCTCTTTGCCTCTTTCCTACTTTTATGCTATGAGTCTGTGTTCCTGTACAGTAATAAGCAGTGATTTAGTGAGTTGGACGCATGTTGGGCTTGTTGATTTCCTGTTATCTGCATGCCAGAAACTCTCTGATTACCGAGACACCCAGAGAGATGGAGGAAATCAAGCTAGAAAAAGTTTGTAATTGTGCTTCCTGTCCTGATGAATTATACATTTGCCTCTTTTACACATTTTCTTTCTTATTTATTTAAAGTCAATCATACCTGCATGGTGGCACTTGTTGCAGAAATAGAAGGAAAAAAAATACATTTGTGAAGTACATGTATGCAGTCAAGATCTCCTGGTGCTTTAGAAAACACTCTAACCAAAGTGTTTGGCTATATTTGACTTTAATATTTATTGTAATATGTGTGGTTTTATGTTTTAAATAGACTTTGATAGAGAGAAATGGAGAAATAGAGAGATTGGAAATATTTTGCACACACAACTACACTGTAACTATGTATCTTCAGGTACAGTATAAGCATTTCAGTATAAAGGAACATAAATTCAAATTTGTACAACATTTAAATGCAAAAAACTAGTTTTTCTTTAAATTGAAAATTTATTTTCATTGTATTATGTTTTGTTATGTTATGTATATAATGTATATATACATATAACATATAGTTATATACATTTATGTGTCTATCCACCCTTCCATATCTAACCGTCTATTTATATGCATATCCCTTCTCATCCATATCCACCCATCCATAGTCATCCATAGCCACCCATAGTAATCCATATCCCTTCATATCCACCCATCCATAGCCATCCATATCCATCCATCTATATCCATCCATAGCCAATCATATCCATCCATAGCCATCCATATATAGCCATGCATCCATAGCCATCCATATCCATCCATTCATCCATCCATCCATCCATCCAGCCATCCATAGCATCCATATGCATTCATCCATATCCATCCATATCTGTCCACATTTGTCCATATCTATTCATCCATATCCATCCACATTTTTTCATATCCATTCATATCCATCCTTATCCATCCATATCCATTCATTCATATCCACCCATATCCATGCATCCATATCTATCCATCCATCCATGTCTATCCATATTCATCAATATCTATCCATCCACCCATGTCATCTATATTCATCCATATCCATCCATATCCATCTATCCATAACCATTTATATCCATCCATCCATAGCCATCCATATCCATCCATCCATATAATTTTTCCATATCCATCAATATCCATCCATAGCCATCCATAGTCATCTGTCTATCCATCCACATCATCCATCCATAGCCATCCATATTAATCTATCCATATCCATCCATATCTATCCACATTTATCCATATCCATACATATCCATCCATACATATCCATCCATCCTTATCCATCCATCTGTATCATCCATATCCATCCATCCATAGTCATCCATGTCCATTCATCCATATCATCCATCCATAGCCATCCATCCATCCATATCCATCCATATCTATCCACATTTATCTATATCCATCCATATCCATCCATCCCTATCTATTCATATCCATCAATCTATTCATCCATCCATATCCATTCATAGCCATCTATATCCATCCATATCTATCTATCTATCTATATCATCCATCTATATCCATGCATAGCCATCCTTATCCATTCATATACATCCATCCATCCATCTATCCATATCCATATATCGTACCCATCCATACCAATCTATATCCATCTATCTATCCATATCTATACATCCATAGCCATCCATACCAATCCATATCCATCCATCCATCCATAAATTTTCATTATTTTTGCCCAAAAGACAAGTAGAGAAAAAAAAATCTTAAATTTTTATATCAGCGTTTGGTAAATTCAGGATAAACAAAAGATTTAACAAAAGTTCTTAAATTGTTATTAACTAATTATTTTTGCAGCGAAGTTAAATTACCGAAACTTTTCCTAATTAAATTATTGAGACTTTAAAATCAATGCATTACATAGTTATATTCGGAACTTTTAATTTCACTAGTGCAAGATATGTGTGACTAAACTTTAAATGATGTTTGCAATACTCTGTAATGGTCAGGCTATTACTTTTTTTATAATTCACCCGGAATACAATAAATCCTGATTAGTTTGTTCTATATGGCTGGAGGTTTTGTAACACAAGCTATTGATTCAACCTTTCGCCTCTTCGTCTGCCTCTGGCCATTTGAAAAGTGAGTGTGTGTCTGTGTGTGTGTGTCTTCACTTTCCCTCTCTCCACTTACAGGCTGGAAATGTATTACTGCAAACCGGTGCAAGATATCCAGCATCCATAATTGAGGAGCATTTGATAAATCGCTGGTATTTTCCATTTGCCAGCTGTGTATGGTAAAGACTGTTTTGCTGGAAGGAAACTCACCCTGCTCTAAAAAAACATTTTCAACCTGATCGTTTAGCATGCTAAACATGTAGGGCAAAATGTGACTTATTTATTTCTCGTCTGAGCTCAGCGTGTGAAGATAGACATTTTCCAACTTCTGCCGAAATGTATATGGTCTATATGTTAATATAAACCCTGCCTGAGATGCTTGTTTCTATTCATAAACTCTGGGGGTGAAAGTGGAAAGGGATTTATTGCATTCACTGACTTGTCTGCAATATTATTTTAACATTATAAAGGGGTTTAAGTATGAAATTGTTCTGTGCTTGTAGGTATTAAAATAAAGTATTATTGTGAACTAAGTGGATTTAGTGGAGCTCCCGAAGTAGGTTATTCGTATTGGCAAAGTATTGACCTGAAATACAGTTTTGTACGATGAATTTGCTAAATGTTCTGCTAAAGTTGTTTAGCCCAGTTATGTCACTGTAAGTTTCTGTCTCCGTAAAACCTGCAGTCGTGTAACTTTGATCATTTTACATGTCAATCAAATACTTCTCTGCACTGCCTCATGATTTTTCTGAAAGTCAATGGACTAAAATTTCTCTAAAAAGATACATATTGTATATTCACTGTAATTCTTTGTTATTTTCTGAGCATTTTCATTATTAAGGAGCATTAATCAGTATTATTCACTGGCCTGCCTGCCTATTTGCCATTGCATGCTTGATATCTGTTATATTTTATACTTAACCTGACCTAATATTGACTATATATCGCTACGTCTATATATTATTAGTATACGAATACATACTATACTATATATTGTTACTATACTGTATAATGTTTTTCTGTAAGCTCTAGTCACTGTTTTGCAGGTCATTTTATGTAGATTTTTGCATGTTTTATGACGAAAATGTATTAATTTGTGACAATAGAAGGTAACAAAAGAAATATCCATAATATGCCAGTTGTGGCATTTGTTACGGAAACCAATAAGCACTATTATAATCACTTAAATTTTTGTTTTTTTTATGATCCATTCATTTATTCATTCTTTCATGTTCTTTCAGCTAGTCACTTTATTCATCAGGGGTCACCACAGTGGAATGAACCGCCAACTATTTCAGCATATGTTTTACACAGCGGATGCCCTTCCAGCTGCAACTCAGTACTTGGAAACATCCATACACCCATCACAACAGACAGTTTAGGTTATTCATTTCACTTATACCGCATATGTTTGGACTGAGGGGGAAACCTACGCCAACACATGCAAACTCAACACAGAAATGCTAACTGACTTTGTCAGGACTCGAACCAGCGACCTTCTTACTGTGAAGCGACAGTGCTGACCACTGAGCTACCTTGTCATCACTGTAAATTGTCCAAAGAAAATATATTTTCTGGTATTTGTCCAAATTGTTAAGAATTCAATTGAAATTTAATATGAAATATAGGTAAACAAGTGTCCTTTAGGAATTACCAATTGGTCATGAAGATTACCTAGTGGCCATCATTGGTATAGTAGCTTACAAAATTGTGTTTTAGTAAGTGTGTGTGTGTCAAATTTGGAACTACTTACTTGGCCCACATGCTTTAATTTCATATACTTTTTAGGCTCATCCAGTTTTTAATTTATATTGTTTGTGATAAAATATTACTTTTTATTACAATTCATGTCAACCGCTGTGACTTTTTTGTTATTTAATTATTATTTAATTATTAACTGCAGACATCTGCGCAAGAACCATCAAAGTCTGTTGTTTTAAAACAAGCATTATCATTAATGCAAATATTTGTTGAAGTACTATGTATAAATGTAGAATAACATTTGCATAAATTCAAATAGAAAATTAACGAGTTATTATAGAGAATGTTCACATTTTTATATGAAAAAATTACAGATTTACAGAAATTTGGTTTTAGAATGACTTTAGGTATAATATGCAGGGCTTGACATTAACTTTTTTGTTTACCAACCACTGTGGCTGGTAGTTTTTTAACTTTACTAGCCACTCAGCATTTTTACTAGCCACAATTTTGCTGTTGGGAAGATATATTTTATATGCATAAATTTGACTTTTTTGACATGGTAAAATTACTTGATTTAGATTTTGTGTTATGTCCACATGCCTCCTCATTCATTTCACTTTTTGTTTGTTGTGTATGACCTTGCTTAATGAGCATGAGCAAATGGGTTGGGGTTTCACAGTGTTGCATTGGAATTGGTTCTTATTTCACGTGACTTTTCAGGAGTCAACACTAAGGATTTACCAAATTGTTTTCTGGCCACACCAAAAAATAAATAACTAATTATTTCGTAGCCACAAATTTTAACTAATTAAAAAAATTAATAAAAACAAGCTAAGTATATCTGTGTAGATGCACTTTTTATTCAACATAAGCTTTCTTAAAAAAAATGACATTTGAAAAATAACTATTGTCATGTATCTAAAACTATGCACAGTAGTTTGTCCAGCCTAAAGGTCCCAGACCACCAGTTCACTATACATAAATGGGAAGTTAATCTCTAGATAAAGCAATGTTATTGTAAAGGATGTTAATTAAACCATAAATTAACAAAAATAACTGTGAGCAAAAGAAAGCATACAGTGTGCGATAATGAAAGTATCACGTGCACACAGTTAACATTAGGCCCATTAATAATCTGTTCAAAGAATAGTAAAAAGCGAAAGAGGCAACTGCTGCTGCTTACAAAAAAAAAAAAAAAAAAGAATCTGGAGCTCTTGAAAGCAGCAGGACTGTGAATGCATGAGTCAAGCCTTGTCCAGTCTATTTCAAACTAATCGCACAAGTTGCATTTGCAGACATGCTTGCTTCGCACAAGGAAACACAATAGCGCAAGCTTTATAAAGTTTTGCATGCATCACATCAGCTGTGCGTGCGATACAAGGCCCTTATCAATGAGAAACCCTCAAAAAAGCCTGCGTCTCATCGTGTGCATGATCATCCTCTCATTCGGTACACTGTAAAAAAAAAATTAAAAGTTGAGTTAACTTAAAATTTTAAAGCAACCAGCTGCAAAGAAATTTTGAGTTTATTAAACTTCAGTGGTTAAAGTTGTGCGAAATAATTTTTTTAAGTTGACAGAAAAGACAAGTATTAAGTCAAGTTTAAGTCAAGTATACTTTATGAAATAATTTGGCACAACTTCAAACACACATTAATTATATCCAGCCAAAGTGGCTAGTGGGAGTGACTCTTTAACCCGCCACAGCTGAAATCTACCTGCATTTGGCAGGTTGGCGGGTGTTAATGTCAAGCCCTGATAATATGAATTATAGTATTAAAGATATTCTAAGTATAATGATTCTCATATACGTAGTAGTTTTGTTGTATTTAAGTATTAATTACTACAATTTGCATAAGAATATATGGGCGACATAGTGGCTCAGTGGTTAGCACTGTCGCCTCACAGAAAGAAGGTCGCTGGTTCGAGTCCCGGCTGGGCCAGTTGGCATTTCTGTGTGGAGTTTGCATGTTCTCCCCCACGGTTTCCCTCACAGTCCAAAGACATGCACCTAGATGACTTGAATAAACTAAACTGGCCGTAGTGTATGTGTGTGAATGAGTGTGTATGGATGTTTCCCAGTACTGGGTTGCAGCTGGAAGGGCATCCACTGTAAAACATATGTCGGAATAGTTGGCGGTTCCTTTCGGATATATGAATTCAAAATAAACCATTTGTTCAAATTTAATTGAATTTAGAATGAGATGTTTGGATTTGTATACATTAGTATTTTTATATTTATGTTTAGTCATTTTTGTTAAGCATTAATTATTAAGGTCACAGCAATGCAAATCTCACATTTGTGTCAGCTTAAATTAAAAAAAAAAAAGTATATTAAACTTCAAGTGAGTAGATTGATATGTGCATGTAAACCTTTATTCCACATATACTGTATAATGTGACATGGACACATTCTTGGCAGGTTTCACACTAGAATAAGTAAAAAAAGAAAAAAGCCTGACTAGTTGTCATCTGTCATCCTTTACCTTTTACAAACCGAGTCAGGCTGTGAGAACATGATGTTCCCTGTTCAGATTTGTGACTCTACAACTAGATTTGAAACAAAGTTTTTTTTTCTTCAAGTGATGTCACATCATATTTATCTTTATAGAGCTCCAGAAATCATCAGTGCATGACTGAAGTTTTATAATCTGTCTGAAGCTAACTGGACTTCACTCTTCAGCGTGAAATGAAGTGTTCACTTGTTATGATTTAAGGCGAAACACTGCTGGCAAAAAACTGTTTTTTATGGACCTGTCAGTTTTGAGATTTTTTTTCAGTTTAATGTAAAGAAAACACACTCTTAAAGTAATATGTACCGTTTTATTGCACTGTAAAACCAGTCAAAATCAGAAACAGTCAAAATCACTAAATAAAATAAGTTAGTTTACTTTGACTCAATGTAAAAGAGTTATCGTAACTCACAAACAAATTATATTAAGCAGAACTCAAAACGAGTGAAATATGAATGAATGAATTATATTTTTGTGTTAACTCTAAAACTAGGAGCAATACCAAACCATTTGAGTAGCTACAGTATATAGTTGTTTGGACTTAAATGGCACCTATTTTACCCCTTTTTTAAGATGTAATATTAATATTCTGGTTCTTCTGAGTGTGCTAGTTTAGGTTCAGTTCAAAACACAATTCAGATTTTTTTATTATGATGTGTTAAAAAGTGCCATTTTGGGGGCGTGTACACAGTTTGTTGTTTTAGAGGCGTGTTGCTTCACATGAAAATTTGTTTCGACTTGTTTCGGAGCCAAGAGCTCCCCCACTTTGTGTAATAGACAGGCAGACAAGAGAGAAGCAACATGAGTGAGAGGACCAACTAGCTGTACTTGTACGACTCAGACACAGACCAAGCAGAGAGTACAAATCATTTGTGTCTTTGTATAGTTTTACAGCCAACTGTGTGCTAGTTTAAAGCTCCGAGCTTGTAGCCTACACCGAGACTAATAAAGCACACTGAATTAACTTTGACTGAAGGGCAACACACACCGGATGCACCGCGACACGGCGCGCACATGACAGTTGAAAGTATCGCACACTTGCAGCGTCGGTGTGTCACCTGTTAGAAACTTATGTTTAGAATTTAAAAAAGCATGCCGCTGCGTGGCGTGACGCTGCATGTCGCCGAGCGGCACTTCTGGTTGACCTGCTTGAGGCTATAACTAAAGGGCGTCATACACCGGACGCGCCGCTCAGAGCCATGACGCGGCACACCAGACGCGTACATTCGCATGTTATTTAAAATTAAACTATTTAGATAACGCTCTGTGGCGCGGCAGAAATATGAACAGTGTCCTGAGCAGGGCCAGCGCGTCCATAGAGGCGACCTAGGCAGCAGAATAGTGAGCGAACGCCCCAGTTCTCACTTTCATCCGCGACAACGTGAAATGCATGGTGCTGCGCATCGTTATTTCCAATGGATGGATGAGCATGTGAGGCAGCGCGCTCGCACTTTCCAGCTGCACCTAGTTAAGATGACAGGGAGCTTCTGTGACCGCGGGAAATGCAAACCGCTGAAGTTTAAGGAAGACACAATAAAAAGTACACATGTATGCAAACCCAGCAAAACTTACAAACACTGGCGTCAAGGAGAGCAATAACGTGGTGAATGTTGAGCCCAATGAGCCTTACATCTAAAAATAGAGCAAGGGTGTTTCTTTGGTGACGTCGCTTTGACTCACACGCTGAAAATGGCGGACGTGAAACAACATACTGAGGAGATGGTAATGCACACCTGTCAATCAGTATTGGTGGTGTCAATCAGCTGAAAGGCCATTCGCTGTGTAAAACATATGCTAAAATAATTGGTGGTTCGACCTCTGAAATAGAGACTAAGCTAAAGGAAAATGAATGAATGAAAGAATGAATAGTGCTACATTCAAACCCATATTCTAAGTATATTCAAATCAACAAATCCCTAATAATGCCTAAATAACTAAGGAATTCACAAACAGCATTGTAGAGATAGTAATAGTAGAACCTAGTGGTTGCATCATGTCATTGCATGTTTTTCTTTACTTTTTTACAAACAGATCATACTAATATTTTTGTTTTACCTGGAAAACGGCAGTAATTTCAACATAATTACAAATAAAAATAAAAAAAAATTATTATATTCAACAGGAAAAATGTTTGTTAATTACTGCATAAATATTCATTATTACCACAAACACTCTCAAACTTCAAATTCATATAGACAAAAAATATTATTAAACAAAAATACATTTGATTATTTTAGGTAAAAGAAAAAAACATAGTTATTTTACTGTATTTTACAATTTAATTTACTGTATATGGGCTGAATTCAAACAAAATGAAACAAAACAATTTAAAGCAAATTAAATTTAGTGCATCTTTTTAAATTTATGTTCAACCTAATATGTTTGTTTAAATTCAACCTAAATTAATTGTTTACAACCACTTACCTTAAAAATACCAAATCCAACTAATCATCTTTAAATATTTTTTCAGTGTACTTTACAGACATTTGTCCCTTTTTGACTGGCTAAGACCATAAGTGGGATTCCCAAATAAGGGATAGGGTTAAGTGTTACTTTTGTTGTGCTCTAGTAATTTGTGTCTGTTGATTTCAGTTATTCTACAGATTTTTAAATGCAGTTTTCTCTAAATGTTTTTGTTTTGCCTGCACTGAGCCATACATCTCCACTTACAGCACTTACATGCACTTCTATTCATATTTTTATTCTCAATGTTTTATGTAAGAGAAATATGTTTATACATACATTTACTGATTATTTTCATATTTAATTCAGTCTACTGGTGAAAAATTATGCAATTCTGTTTACAATGTTTTCAAATTTAGGGTAATAAAAATAGATTCATAAAACGCCTTTGGCAGTAATCTATTAAAATAAGTGAAATCATATTTTGACTATGACTTTAATTTTAAGACATTAGTGCTAAAAATTTATAATCATTTCAGTGCATTTTTTTTATTAAATATTCCCTCGTTTGCATATTTAAGCACATGCACACCACAAACAAATACTCACTTATGCAGCTATCTCTATGGGGACTTCACATAGATGTAATGATTTTTTATACTGTACAGACTGTATATTCTATACTATATATTTCACATTTTAAAAAATTTGAATAGTTTTAAGAACTAATTACTTTTGTTTGGATTTTCCGTGGTGATAGAACACAGTATTTAGTTTTCAGCTTAAATGTAATTAGACAAATGGTTGTGTTTGTTCTGTAAAAAAAAAATAAAATAAATTGAGCTAATAAAGTGGGCTAACAATAATATTAGCTGTTAAATAGTAATAATAATAATAATAATAATAATAATAATAATAATAATAATAATAATAAATATATAATTTTTATGTATTTGTTTATTTTTATGTATTTATTATTTTTATTTTATTTATTTTAATTATTGTATTGTTTATTTATGTTTTGTTTAATAGTTTGTTTATATTTTTTGTTGATCATTTATATTTATTTGTTTATTGATGTTTTATTTATTTATGTTATATATAATACTTTAGAAGTGTCTTTTCTCCCTTAAATATCACTTCGTAAATATTTGAAAAAATAATAACCATTTTGCAGAAGGATAATACTTCTACATTTCATTTGTTTGGATTTCTAAACCAATAAATAAGATTATAACTACTAGTTTATTTATTTATTTATTTATTTATTTATTTATTTATTTATTTATTTAAATAGCAATTTCATTTGCAGTGTCTTGCCCTAACAGATTTATAAAGCATAACCCCTTATATTTTATAACAAGTGACCACTTTATTCCATTGTCTATTAAGGGCATAAAATTTGAACCCCTGTGCTCTGTCTTGTCATAATAAGGCTGAGGAACATTTATAATTATATGGAGGGCTTCTCCCAAGGACACGCTCACTGTGTTTTTATCTCGCACTTTCATTCTCTCCTCTTCTTCATGGCATGATCGTTTATTAGAAGACTGCTCTCGCTTGATTAAAAAATGATTTAGTTGAACATCTCGATTCCAGAGACACTTTGACTGCTTTATTTATTTAGTTTTATGCTTTTATGGCTTCCCTGCAAGAGCTATTACAGGTAGAACATGCGGTAGTCCTTTTAAAGACACAGCTCAACCTAAAACGCCAAACTTTTTTTCATGAATTAAAACTAAATAAATTATGACTTCAGATGACATATATCGAATTGTGTATAATGGGGCTTTTCTGTCCTTTCATTAAAGCTTGAAAACCTTAAGTATCTGTTTATTATAATTGCATGCATAAAAATGAATCTGTAAACCACACAAGAGGACAAAAATACAAATAAAATTAATAGCGGTTACAAAATCAAGTCACAATACATTTGAAGGACATTTTTACACATACACTGACATAATCAGTCTATTTTTGCCAATATTTGTACACGTCAGTCTCTTCATACAGTGTATTTCCTTCATAATTTCTATTGAGCCCTTATTGTAGGATTAACCTAAAACCATTTTCGAGTTATGGCTTTTCTGCTACTTATCAAAATTATTTTAATTAAGTATTTGTCAATAGTTGGAACAATTTTTGGCATTTTCCCAAGGCATAAATGAGTAGTCCAAATCTTATCTTTATTATTTCAGTTGCCATTTTATGTATTTTGGTTAGTCTTTGAGGATCCACATTGTCTTCAACAAGAGCCCAAACCTTCAATACCTGTACGCAATGCAGACAGTTTAGGAGTTATAAAGAACCTCATCAGATTTTTCCATCTAAACTCTCTCCAAGCTGTGAGTCTCCAATCTGTCCAGTCTTCATCTGTTATTTGTTGGGCTGATGATTCTTTTTCCCATTTTTGTTTTATGTAATTTTATGAATTAATCTTACATTTTTTATGGATTCATATAATTCAGAGAGCAGTTATTTTTTTCTTTTTTTATATGTGCAACCGAAAATACTGTGATCAAATTATAATCCTCTTTAAAGTCACCAGTACATTTCATGCATACTTTTTTATTTTTACAGTAATTTTACTGTCATGCAAATCTTTGTAGAAATTAAATGCAGAATCAAATGTATATGACGATTGACATAGTTTAATATTTTTTATTAATTTCTATAGGTTATTATTATTTTAATGGACTGTAACTGAGGCTTTTTCTAATGAGTGGATCATTTTCATTTTGTTTTATTACTATTATTACTATAACTTAATGTTATTATTATTATTATTATTATTATTATTATTATTATTATTATTATT
>CAIGQZ010000217.1:6840962-6856208 GCA_903798205.1 Danio tinwini | reverse complement strand
ATATATATATATATGTAGAGTAGCAGTGTGAGATGGCTGTATATCGGCACTAGTGGAAGCCATGTGTTGCCTTAGTGTCCCACCAGTGAGGATATACAGCTATATCGTTCTGCTATAAGTGTGATATTGCATTTATACAAGTTTGACAGCACAATCAGGTATATAAAAAGTAAATGAAAACCGTTGCTAATTCTTTAACATCACTTTAGAGCTAATATTTGAATGATTCTCTAGCGTAATATCTAAAGTGATGACAAAGCAGGTGATTTTGCTCAAATTTTAAGATTATAAGGCTGAACGGCATGAAATGTCTTCAGTCTACAGAGATTTTCCAGTATTTCTCTGTTGCAATCAGGAGATCACAATAATGAACCCCAAAAAAGCCAAAGCAGCTGATTACTGTTGTGTTTGTGATAAGGAAAAATGTTGTACACATGCATGCATTTTTTCTTTCATTCTTTTTACTGAACTAGTCTGCAGTACGAGGAGACTCATTAGAAACAAACAGACGGCCAAACAAAAAGTAACTTAGGGTTATACAAAGAGTGGCCAACACAAAATACATACATTCCTGATAGTCCTATCTCACACTCATTACACTAATATTACTATGGTATAAATACAGCATACAACATACAAAAAAGAGAGATCCACTTAGAATATCACTTACCTGTTTTATAATAGTTTAATCAGTTGTAGTTAGAAATTACACTGTTTTTCTAAAGGCTTATTATGTGGTCTCTGTCGCCATCTTGTGGATGGACAAGGGCAACCTTTTTTGCTGTGCTCAATGACAGACTAATGGCCGCTGATAAATATTTTAAAATAGGTACTATCCTGATAAATAAACTGCATAGTTGCAATCTAAACAACTACATTCCCGCCTAAAAAAGCCTCAAAAGTACATATGTTGTCCAACAGCAGCAATATTTGTCAAACTGTAGAGTGTCCACTGCTTGTCTCTGTATGTGGGCAGAGTGATACACAAGATTGAAGAGTGAAGAGCCTGGACGAGTGCTGTTCAAGAACCAGATAGAACTGTTGTATAAATATATGTAAATATTAGTGCTTCCCACAAATAGGCTTTACTTGGATGGGCAGCCCATGTATATTAACGTCCACCCAAGTATATTTGATGATCATTCACAATCGATTACCCAGTGGAAAACCTTCTCTTGCCCTACACATTTTGTACTGCTTGTTGTGTGTGTGCGAGACCTGTCAACACTCCCACAGACAATCTCACCTGCTCTGCAGGCCCACAGGGACGTGCCTTTTGGGCACTTAAAAAATGTGTCTGGCCATAGTTTCTTAGGCCCAATCCCAATTCTATTTTTGTACCCCTACCCCTTCCCCTTGGCCCTTACAACCAAAGGTTAAGGGGAAGGGCTTCAAAATTTACCCAAAGAATTGGGACAGCACTTCAACACCTGCACACGTCATCATATGTCATCGCGATCTCTTGCTTCATATGAGATTAAACGATGGCGACTGCTGTAGTTATTCAAGCTGTGTTATTTTTTGGTATTTATCTTCACGAAATCACTGAAGGCATATATTATGTTATCATAACGATCTAATGTGTCAATAAAATCGTAACTGTACTGTATATTTACACAGTGGCCATATTCATCTATGTAAACAGTCTAAAAAAAACATTAACATTATAGCAGACACTGTAAAAAGGTCATTCTCAGCCACTAGACTTTTCTGACAGGGTGTTCGAGTGTCATCGAGTGTCAGAATGTTGTGGGACTGCTGTACAGGAGTTATAATTATGGATTATAGATCGCAAAATTTAGCAGTTTTTTTTTTTTTTTAAGCAAAACGGTAAAACACAAACGCAGTTATGAATATATTAAAACATGTGTTTGTTTGTCGTAAAAGTTCGTAATAATGACAAAAAATACAAATTTGTGGATCTCCCTACTTCCGGGTTCAGCAATACTGCCGTTGTGGCAGGTGTACTGTATTCTGGGAAACTTCTTACCCCTTCGTTTTAGGTGTGCTCCTGAAAAATCTTTGTTCGAAGGGGTGTATACCCCTTCTTCTTAGCCCTACGCCTTCAAGCTAAAGAGAATTGGGACACCACTACCCCTTGACGTGAATGCGCAAAACGAGGGGTAAGGGGAAGGGCTAAGGGGTAGAATTGGGATTGGGCCTTAATATCATAAAATGTCTTGAATTTTTTTATTTTGCGTTAACTTTTTAAGCCTAGTTTTGCTTGGCTTCACACCTGACTGTGCAAACAGCTGCAAGAGCAATAGCCGGCAGCTAGCTCTCTGCAACTCCCGCATAGTTGCCCACTGAAGCTAAGCAGTGCTGCGTCTGGTCAGTACCTGGATGGGAGACCACATAGGAAAGCTAGGTTGCTGCTGAAAGTGATGTTGGTGAAACCAGCAGTGGGCGCTCAACCTACGGTCTGTGTAGGTCCTAACGCCCTGGTGTAGGGGACTCTATACTGCTATGGTCTTCTAACCCTCTCCATGTCATAATTGGCTCTATCACTGTCTCTTTTGCACCAATTAGCTGTTGTGTGGTGTGCGTTCTGGTGTAATATGGTTGCCGTTGCATTATCCAGGTGGATGCTGTGCACTGGTGGTGGATGAGGAGATTCTATGTGTAAAGCGCATTGAGTGTTCAGAAAAGCGCTATATAAATGTAAGGAATTATTAATAGAAACATTAAATACCTAATTATTAAATAAATCACTTAGAAAAACGTTAATATATACTCAGAGAGAACGAAATGACACGTATACCGACTGCAAAATTTTTTTATTCTTGTATTTATTATAATTTGTAGCCCAATTTTTATTCTTTTTTTTCTCCCATTTATTTTTTTATCCTGTATATTTTATTAATTTGATGATATTAATAAATTACATACTTTATACGGTAAAACACTGTATTTTGGCAATACAGTAAAACATGTCATGCCAATACTTGAACTATAGCGAGAAAGAGAAAGATCAGCTTTTACCTGTCAGTGGCTGCACATGGCTCCTGAATAGCATAAAAGTAAGATAAATAGTATATTCCTATTTTTTTATTTCAATAACCTTTAAAAAAAGTAACCTATTAAAAACGAACAGTGTATAACAGTCATAATAAATAAAAATATAGTTTTCTGGAGTGCAGTAATATTGTGAGATATTACTATTAATTAAAACAGTTTTCTGTTGTAATGCATTAACATGTTTTTCAGTCTGTTTTACTACATTTTTGATCAAATAAATGGAGCTTTGGGGAGCCTGTGAGATTTTTTACATCCCCAAAAAAGTAAATATTCCAAACCTTTGTCCTGTAGTGTTATTTTAAAATGTTAAAAATAGACAGTAAAGCAGTTCATTGGAGTGTTTATTCAATTCATCCCTCTTGAGCCCATTTGTTTGTCCTCCTTTTCTCTTTTTCTCTCCTTTTTTGCCTCACTGTTGACATCTTTGGCCTGATTTTGCCTCTCTTCTCACTTCATCAGCAAGTCAGCAGGAGTTTGGCTTCCATTCCTTCGTTGTTGTGTCTCTCTCTCTCTATGGAACTTTGCTTTTTATAACAAAAGTCCTCACCTATTTCATCGTCCCCTGATTCCACTCCTTTAATGGGGTTATAGGCTGTTGTTATTGTTGAAGTCTATTGTGTTTTCATGCACAGTATGCTGTTAATGCTTCAAAAACATTTAGTAAACATAATTTAGCTTTAGATTTTCTTTTTTAGTTGATGTCCTTCAATAATTAGCATTTATATTTTAGTCTGGATTGTGCATTAGAACTACAGTCATGTGCATTTAAAGCTGCTTAACTGCAAGTTTATTGATTTCAAATGTAACCTTTGAAATTTTTTATTTATTTTTCTTTATTTGAGAAAATTGTTGATGGAATCAATTTATTAATTAAATATTTATATTGTCTCCTAAATAAAGAAACATTTTGTCACTTTTATTGGCATTCACAGTCATTAAAGCTTGTCTAGGTGTTGAAAGAATAGTTTTAACTAATGAACTTCTTTGCTACTCTGTTAAAGAAACAGTCATCTTGATTGGCCTGAGAGTGAGTAAATTTACAGAACTTTTGTGCAAACTATACCAGTGAGCACCTTTATGTCAAAATGACATCAAATTGCCATCAAAAACGTAAAAAAATGCTTATCGGTTTGATGTTAAAACCATTGACCTCTATTTGACATCCACAAATTGATGTCCTTTTGACCACCCATATAACGACACAAAAGTATTATAATATAAGCAATGTTTTATTCACCTGAAATCTTAAATTCCAAATTATTAATTTGCAGTTTTTATCTCTACAATGCATGGAAACTAATCTTGATGTCAAAATGACGTCATATTGACATCAAACAATGGCACCAAAAACATCAAAAATCAATTGCCGTACAGTTGTCACAATCTAGCATTTTCAGTGAGCTACAAATATGTCATGGAACTGGGCTTTAAATCCCATCATGCGCCTCACACACACACCAGTTACAATTCTCTCCCTGATTACACACACAGCTTGAAATGAATCAGACTGATTAAATGGACTATATATTCACCTCTCTCTCTCTCTCTCACACACACACACGCACGCACGCACGCACGCACACACAGACAGACAGACAGACAGACAGACAGACAGACAGACAGACAGACAGACGAGTCTTGTTGTATGTTCTCCTGTAACATTTTTAAACATTTTCCTGGCCTTGTCCTTCCGTGGTTTATGATCTTTGCTTTGTTCATTGTTCTATGTTCCTTTTGCCGCATGAACCGACCATTCCCCTGCTTTAATTACTTTTGCTTTTGGATTACCCTCATGTTACTGTTTGTTCATGTTTGACTATTGCCTGCCTGACTATACTCCTGTTAATAAACTGTATGTGGATCCTCCTGAGGGTGAGTAAATTAACAGTTTTTACTGTTTTTGGTCAAATTATCCCAGATATCCCAAAAATGAAATCAAATTCACATTGGCATCAATAAACATTAAAAATGCTTATCGATTTAATGTTGAAAACCTTGACGTCTATTTGACATCCACAAATTGATGTCTGTTTGACCACAAATATAATGACACAAACATATTATAATATAAGATATGCTTCATGCACCTAAACGTTAAATTCCAAATGAAGCAGTTTTTTTTTGTACTCCCACAATGCATGGAAACTAACCTTGATGTCCAAAACGACGTCATATTGACATCAAACAATGGCACCAAAAACATCAAAAATTTATTGCAGTACAGTTATCACAATCACCAGCGATCTAGCAGTTGCAGATCGCTGGGGAACTACAAATATGTCATGGAACTGGGCTTCAAATCCCATCATGCACCTCACACACACACCAGTTTCAGTGCTCTCTCTGATTGCACACACACAGCTGGAAACGAATCAGGCTGATTAAATGGACTATATATTCACTTTTCTCTCTCACACACACACATTGCTGAGTCTTGTTGTATGTTCCCCTGTAACATTTCTTAACGTTTTCCTGGCCTTGTCCTTCGGTGGTTTTTGATCTTTGCTTTGTTCATTGTTCTATGTTCCTTTTGCCGACTGAACTGATTCCATTCGCCTGCTTTAATTACTTTTGCTTTTGGATTACCCTCATGTTACTGTTTGTTCCTGTTTGACCATTGCCTGCCTGACTATTCTGTTAATAAACTGCATGTGGATCCTCAACTTCATTGTCCAGCATTCGTCAGTTACAACAGTCCTGTAGTAGTTTTTGCTATATTATTTGATGCCAATTTTAAATGTCGTTTTAACATTAAGGTGCTCGATAACATTAGCATTTCCATTAACATGCTATGAAATGAATTTGTATTTTTATATTTTGCCATCTATGCATTAGTGAGTAAAACAAGTTCTCAACTGCCTCCTATTTCAGCCGCTAGTCAGTAACCCAAGTAATTTGAAATAAGGTCAGTTTTAACAGCAGACGGAAAGCAGAGGAAGGAGTTTTGAGTTAAAAAAATAGTGAACTCTTTTATCTCTAAAGATCAAGGAAAAGTTGATTCCTTGTGATATGACCCCTATCATGTACACAAACAGTATCAACAGGCTTTCTGTTGTTGTGGACAATTGCTCAACATGTTGTATCTGCAAGCAATTTGCTTTCACTCTTTTTCCTCTGATATTCCACTTCCTGTTCATTGTTCTACACACTCTCTCATAGTTTTTTCCCCTAGTCTCTCTGTCGTCCTTTTATTCTGTCACTCTGTTTCCCACACAGTGCCCGCAATTGTCAATTTGCTCTCTCGCAGTTTCTTCCTCCGTTTCTGTCTTCCCTCTATAACCCTAATGAACAGCGATGGAGGGAGTCGTGTTATGGCTGGTGTCGTGTCAGCTTGCGCATCTTCTCCGTTCTGACAGATCGCCCCAATTAACCTTATTTACCACTATTTCCCTTTGTCTTTTAACAAGTTCCTCTGGGCTTTTCCCCCTCTAATGACCAGGTGCCTGAGACGAAGGTTTGCCGCTGTTACGGCCCCCTCAAGGCCCGGCTCGCCATTATTCAGGTGCTCAGGCTGCAGATCACATGCTCATACGAGCACATTATTGTTTTTCCATAAATGTTCACACCAGAGGCAGAATCATGTGTCAAGGGGAATTACATTGATGTTAGCTCTGGTTGTTGTCTGAATAAATGCTTATTTTTTATAGTAGATTATTGTGGATTTCTGGGGTCTCATTTATAACTGTGGTGTATGCATAAAATGGAGGGGGGGTAAAAACATACGCATGTCACTTCCTATGCAAAAGATGTAAACTTTAAAACACAAACTTGATTGGATAATGTAAACATACACACAAACATATGTAACTTAAATATTGACTTAGAATCACCTATAATTGAATTAAATCACCTATAATCATCATATGAGTCATAAACACTAATACATAAATTAACATTTATTCTGGCATAGGTTCACTTTTAGGATTTATAAGTGAGACCCGAGTTCCTTTAAGGGGACATCGGGATATTTGTCCTTTTTATGTTTAAGTGCGGGGGGGTACGTTGGCTCAATGATTAGCACCCTCACCTTACAGCAAGAAGATCGCTGGTTTAAGTCCCAGCCAGGCCAGTTGGCATTTCTGTGTGGAGTTTGCATATTCTTCCACATGCTTCGGTTTCCACCACAGCCCAAAAAACATGCCCTATAGGTGAATTGGATGAACTAAATTGGCCGTAGTGTATGTATGTGAATGAGTGTGTATGGATGTTTCCCAGTACTGGGTTGCAGCAGGAAGGGTATCAGCTGTGTGAAACATATGCTGGATAAGTTGGAGGTTCAATGTGGCGACCCCTGATGAATAAAGGAACTAAGCTAAAAGAAAATGAATAAATTAATGTTTAAGTGCATCCCCTTTGAAATTATCAAAACAGAAAACATGCTAAAACAAAACCTATTAACTTTGGTTTGGTAAGCCTTTTTTCTGTATGAGGAAGATGTGTTGTTATGATTTCTCTCCATTAGTGACATAAGACAGGGAACTTATTATATATTACTGCCCCTTAATCTGCAGGTTTCCACCTACAGAAGCACTGCAGCAGTTGGCAATTCTATTTACCCTTTGTAACAACTAGAGATTCATATTATATATATTAGAAGAAACATGGACCCTTTTTACAAGCCTGTTATGACTCGTTTAACGGTCATCAGCCTCTAATTATTAAAAAAGTAGGGATGTAAGATTTTTTTAAATGTATAAACATATGTATTTGTGTATGTATTATATCATCTTTGCTTCAAATGACAAAAAAATGAATTACTGCTTGTGCGAGGCCTTTCTAATGCAGCGTCTATGGGACAGGACAGTAAATTTGACGTTATTCTCTCTTCTGGCTGCCGTTATCAGTCTTAAAGGGGTCTATTACAAATGTTCTGTTGGTTGATTTACCAAACATAAGAGTCTACATCAACATCTGAGCCATCATGACATTGTGGTTGAATGAGATTTTTGAGTGAATGTGCAGAAGATTGTCAGTAAGGTGTTTTACAGTAAATATAATTGTGCAACATATATTTTATGCTGGAGTATTTAACCAACAAGGAGCAGTTAGCACAAATGAAGTTAACTATAAATTTAGTGATAACTGTATTTGTGTTCACACAAGCAAATTACAATGATGTTTATTTTATATTTAACCCAGCAGATGCCCTTAGTCTGATGTGTTTGTAGCACATCTGACCAGTGAATCCAGCTCTTGTAATCTATCTAATCATTGAATCTCACTCAGTGTAGTGGAACAAAAATGTATGATGTCTTTATAGTTATTTAATTATAGATATCATGCTTGGTGTGAACAGCCAATAACACTGATGGGGATGTGTCAGCACTTGAACATTGTACTGGATATTGTAGTCATATAATGTCAAAATTAGCAGCTAGACACACTAGAGTGAACTCTACACCTTACATTAGATGCACATTAGGACCACGTTTACCAAAATGCTTTGCACCTCACACCTGATTCACATGAACTTTGATGATGAAATAAAAGCCGTTTTCACCTCAGTCACACAGCATTGTCGTCACTTTTAATGTGCGTTCCGGGGCATTTCCCTGTCCTGTATACCTTGTACCTTTTTTTTTTGACTGTTTATTGTTTGTTTAGTGTTTGCTGCCGGCCCTGACCTATCACTTGTGTATTGGATCACTCTTTTTTTCTCTTCTGATGTTGTCTGCATCTGTCTGACCCCTGCTTGTACAGTCATCCCCAATGAAGCTGCATTTGGAACATCACCTCCATTTCAACTCTCTTGAATATAACACATAACAAGTAGGTCTCTTCATATTTTGAGAATGTTTCCAAATGTCCTTTCTGAAAGTGCTTGTTTACTTGATGTGTGGCTAATGTTACCATTTTCTCCGTCTTTGCTCTCAGAGACCAGGCGTATGTTGTTATTTTAATCTTTAAAGCTCTTATCATCAGTGTAATTCATAAATGCACATTTATTATGCACTGTATAGTCAGGGGATAAACAATTTACATTTTTTGTAAAGGCAGGAGAATTGTACTGGTAGTTCAATGCTTATTTGTGTAAGCCAGCACATTAAAACAAAGCAGTAATTCATGCAAGTCAATGAGTTTGATCAACGACATAAAATATGCTTTCCGAATCATTGTACTGTTTACACTTATGAAGATAACTAACAGTAAATATAATAATAACTGTATTTTTGTCCACACCAGCAAATTGTTGTTTATTAGTTCATGCTTTTCTTTTTGCATTACTTCCTTGTAAGCAGTTGTCCTCAGTGTGCAACATTTCCAATGCATATGACCAGTGAATCCAGCTCTTGTAATCTATTGAATCATTGAATTAAGCAATCACGCACAGTCTAGTGCAGGGGTGGGCAAACTCGGTCCTGGAGGGCCGGTATCCTGCATAGTGCATAGCTCCAACTCTAATCAAACACACCCGAACATGCTAACCAGTGCCTCCAAGATCACTAATTATCTATAAGCAGATGTGTTTGATCAGAGTTGGAGCTAAACTGTGCAGGACACTGGCCCTCCAGGACAGAGTTTGCTCATCCCTGGTCTAGTGGAATAAAAACTAATGATGCCTTTATTGTTATTTAAATTATAGTCATCATGCTTGGTCTGAACGGCCAGATTTGTTCAGTCTAGACGTTGTAACTTTTTCCTTTAGGTTATTCTTTGACTGCAGTTTGAACATATTAGGCTTGAATCTATGACTGCTCATTTCAAACAATTTGGCTTTGTAAGATTCACTTGCTTTGTCGTTTCTGGAGTGTCAGAATAGCATGTAAAGGCTCCACCCTCTTTTGAAAAGCAGCTCATTTGCAATTAAAATGAACATATACCAAGGCCATATCTACACTACTATGTTTTCTTTTAAAAACGCAAAATTTTCTCTCTGTTTTAGCTTTTCGTCCACACTGAGACAGCATTTTTAGGAAATTAAAATCTATCTTTGTGAGAACTTTGTCCAAAGTGGAAAAATTGGACAAAGTGTTGTAGAGTGGACTGTGAAAATGGAGGCTTTCAAAAATGATGATGCAATTTAGTCATGTGATGCATCTATGTGACCAGTTGAGCTAAAACGGTGGACAAAATTGTAAAACAGATGTTTTTGTAGCTGCCTATTGTGACAGCTTTATTAAAGATTAATGTCAGTCTGTAAATGCTCCATATTGTATCTTCAAATTCAATTCACCTTTATTTCTATAGTGCTTATACAATGTAGATTGTGTCAAAGCAGCTTCACATAGAGATTGTAGTAAATTGAAACAGTGTCCGTTCAGTTTTCAGTGTTTAAGTTCAGTTCAGTTTAGCTCATTTCAGTGTGGTTTAATAATCACTACTGAGAGTCCAAAGACTAAAGAGCAATTCCATCGATGCCCAGCTCTACAGATCCCGAACCATGCAAGCCAGTGGCGACAGCGGCGAGGAAAAAACTTCACCAATTGGCAAAAGTGAAGATTTAAAAAAAACTCGAGAGAAACCAGGCTCGACCATTTCTCCTATGGCCAAACGTCTTGTGCAGAGCTGCAGTCTAGGCGCCGGAAGCTTGACTTCGGCAAAGACTCGTCTGTCCCTGGAGCGTCACAGGAATCAGTCTCATGCTGTCCACCATGACCACCACAGCAGCTGCTCAGGATACTGCCTGGTCCAGGATTATGAAAACCTTGGGATCGTCTCGTCACTGGTCTTGGATTGCATCAGTGGCACTGCATAGTCTGAGGGCCTCGGGATGAGTACCCCCAGGTCTAAATAGAGAATAAAGAGAATAATTAGCGTAGCTGCTGTTCATAGTGTATATAAACAAGATGCAAAAACCTGTGTGGGCCACACTTATGCATCATATCGAGAAGGCTCGACCTCCTTTACTCGACTTTGTTATTCTTGGTACTACCAGAAGCCCTGAGTTTTGAGATCTTAAAGAGCGGGTTGGATTGTAGCGAGACAGAAGGTTGGTTAGATAAACAGGAGCTCGATTATTTAAGGCTTTATAGGTAAGAAGCTATATTTTTATATTCAGTACGAAACTTAACAGGCAGCCAGTGTAAGTTGGATGGAATTGGGGTGATATGATAATATTTTCTAGACCTGGTAAGAACTCTGGCAGCTGCATTTTGTTTTAGCTGAAGTTTGTTAATAGAGGATGCTGGGCAACCAGCGAACAGAGCATTACAGTAAAAAGAAAAAATGAAAAGTGAAAAACAAAAAATGAAAAGCAGAAAACAGATGCAACATTGTGCCGCAACGTTTCAGAGACAATATATCTGTTGTTTCTACCTCCTAATCTCCAGCTTTTCTGTTTATATGTACTTTATGTATCTTATGATGTAATAGTTATTTATTTTTACTTAAAAAATACTTCTACTCTATTTAGTTTAATAGAACAATTCTACCTGGGAGTGGGGTGGGGATTTGGGGTTGTGTACGATATGATCATACTCTATATTCTCTCTATATTGAACAAAATAATAAACAATTTAATAAATAGCAATAATAAAAACAATTGTTTGCAAAAAAAGAGACAGAAAGTAAATAAACACCAAGCGGATATGACAAGTAAATTTCGTCTATAGCGTTTTCAGTTGTTTTCAAGAGTTCACACTTATGAGCCCTGAGTTCATAAGATCCTCGAGCCCGGAGCTCCCTCCCGTTTGCAAGGCGAGAGGGGAGTTTGAGCTCAAGGAGATCTTGAGGACTCCCCTGTTGTAGTAGCTAATGAAGAGATAGTGATTGCTTATAAAAAAAAAAACTTCTTACTAGGAGCATGTCTATGGTGCTGATTTTGATTAGTCATTTAACTTAAGTTGCATGTTTTTGGTCGGTGGGAGGAAACCGGGGAACCCAGGGGAAACCCACGTGAGCACGGGGAGAACGTGTAAACTCCACACAGAAACGTTGGCTAGCTTGGTAAGGACTAGAACCAGTGATGTTCTTGCTGTGAGGCAACAGTGCTAACCACTGGACCATCGTGCCACCCGTCTAGGAAAGGAGGAGTAGGGGTGGAAGGGGGGGGGGGGGGGGGTTCTTCAAAACGAAGATGGTTGTCATATGAAACCTAGGGTATTTATAGTGGCTTAGGAATCGTCTGATTGGTAAATCATAAATGTAATAATGCGGGGTCGGCTGCTAGCAATCATAAGCACGTGATCCTCTCGAAATTAGTTTATGAATAAACTTCACTTAGTTTGATTGACTTTTTTTTCATAAAGAATTGAAAATGATAGTGTGGACATGGATTGTTTATAGATAAAAAAGCTGTTTTCAAATTTATCCAGATTAGTGTAGACATAGCCTAAAATTGAGTGTTCATTGAGTGTTCTTGCTTACAATCATATAGAAGCATTCATTCATTTTCCTTTGGCTTAGTCCCTTATTTATCAGAGGTTGCGACAGTAGAGTGAACATCCAACTATTTCAGCATAGACTCACCAGCCACTTTATTAAGTATACCTTACTAGTACCAGGTTGGGCCACCTTTTGACTTCAGAACTGCCTTAATCCTTTGTGGCATAGATTCAACAAGGTACTGGAAATATTCCTCAGAGATTTTGCTCTTTATTGACATGATAGCATCACTCAGTTGCTGCAGATTTGTCGGCTGCACATCCATGATGCAAATCTTCTGTTTCATTACATCCCAAAGGTGCTCTATTGGATTAAGAACTGGTGACTGGGCAGGCCATTTGAGTACAGTGATCTTATTGTCATGTTCAAGAAACCAGTCTGAGATGATTTTTACCTCATTCAGAAGATGAGGTACACTGTGGTCATAAAGGGATAGACATGGTCAGCAACAATACTCAGGTAGGCTGAGGCATTAACATGATGCTCAATTGGTACTAATAGGCCAAAGTTTGCCAAGAAAATATCCTCCACACCATTACACCACCACCACCAGCCTGAACCGTTGAAGGCAGGATAAATCTATGCTTTCATGTTGCTGATGCCAAATTCTAACCCTACCGTATGTCGCAGGAGAAATTGAGACTCATCAGACCAGGAAACATTTTTCCAATCTTCTATTGTCCAGTTTGGTGCGAATTGTAGCCTCAGTTTTCTGTTCTTAGCTGAAAGGAGTGGCACCTGGTGTGGTTTTCTGAAAACTCACACAGAAATGCCAACTGCTTCAGTCGGGACTCGAACCAGAGATCTTCTTGCTGTAAGGTGACAGTGCTAACCACCGAGTCAGTGGGGTATTATGAGCTGAAATGACACATTCTGCAGAAGCCAGAGATTTATTATACGTCTTATTAAAGAGGCATAAAATATCCCCTTAAATGATTTCAGAAGTGGATGTACAAAAAAAGCTCATAATGAACGGGAACTTGAGGAGGTGGGACAGATAAAAAGAAAAAAAAAAACAAGACGTGGGTGTTGTAAGCTTTTGCATCACATCAGCAAAACTTCTCAATAGGAGACTGAAATGAAGCCATTGTGTCCCTTGATCGCTAAGCAACGTCAGCCTAATATTCCTGTGACCTCTAATGAACACCATGGGACTTTTGTGCAAGGTAAACATAGCCAGTGCATGACTCTATAGCCTCTGCTCATTAACAAGCACTAAAAAGTATTGACATTTTTTTCCACCTAATTGGTTCAGGAAACAATTACCCTGGTTTCCTGCTCGTTTTTTTCACAGCCATAGCATGGAGCTGCGAGTTACCGTGGTGAATGTCTTTATAAGCATTTCCACATATGTAGCAGTTTGCTGTTGCTGATGAATCAGGTGTGCTCTCATGCAGAGCTGTGGTCTAAATTCAATCTCCTCTGCTGAGTGGGAACCTGCACCTCTGCAGCTGCGAATCCCACTGAGGAGAACATCAGCGGTATGTGGGCTTTAATTACACCTCACGCCTTTTCAGTGGTACAACCTCCATTTTCACACTCGAACAGATTTTCTCACAACTCTCTAGAAGGCATTTGTTCAGGAGTGGAAATATTTGTGTTTTTCACAATTTACATGGATTGATTGGCTGATTTGACTTAATTGATCATTTATTTATTTATTTATTTATTCATTCATTCAATTTATTTAATTATTTGTGGGTGTCAAGGTGGCGCAGTGAGTAGCACGATCGCCTCACAGAAAGAAGGTCGCTGGTTCGAGTCTCTGCTGGGTCAGTTGGCATTTCTGTGTGGAGTTTGCATGTTCTCCCCATATTCACGTGAGTTTCCTCCGGGTGCTCCGGTGTTCCCCACAGTCCAAAGACATGCGGTATAGGTGAATTGGTTTAGCTAGATTTTCTGTAGTGTATAAGTGTGTATTCATTTTTCCCAATGATGGGTTGCAGCTGGAAGGGCATCCACTGCGTAAAACATATCCTGGATAAATTGGCAGTTCATTCCACTGTGCCGACCCCAGATTGATAAAGGGACTAAGCTGAGAAGAAAATGAATAAATAAATAAATTTTATTTATTTATTTATTTATTTATTTATTTAGTTAGTTAGTTAGTTAGTTAGTTTGTTGGTGGCTGTAAGTGTTTTATACTTGATTAGCTAAAAAAAAATAAAAATAAAAATAACAAACAACAATAACAAAATTGTTTTTAAATTCATAACATTTTCAGAACATTTTTTAATTATCTTTATTTAAGTCTTTTTTAATATAGTAATCATGCTTTGTGTGAATGGTTTTAATAAAATGGCAATAAAGCCTGAATTTATGTAATTTTCTTGCAATTTTGAAATATGACATACTACTACTTTCCTGTTGTTCCTTTGTGCTTATTCTTATGCCTGCTGCTGTCAAACAACAACAGATGTGTGTGTACACATGAGTGTTTGAATTAAAATATTATAATATAGGATGTAATTCTTTGAGAATGACCAGTAAAGATCTTTACGATGTGTTTCTTTCTGTTTATCTGCTCACATAATTATTGTTTATTTAACAAAAAAACCTGTTGAAATTAAGCTTTGCCATTACAGAAATAACTTTATGGCCTAGTAGCCATTTTTTTATTTTAATATTTTACAATATTGCTGTGTTTCTGATCAAATAAATGCAGCCTTGATTAGCACGGGTCCTTAATAAACTATACATATATAAAAAAATTTGGTATAATTAGAATGTTTGTTTATTTATTTATTTATTTATTTCTATATTTATTTATTTATTTATTTATCTGTGCAGAAAAAAACCCTAAACTTATTATTATCATCCAGCTACAGTCCTTAATAAACGTTTGGTATAGCTGGAATTATTTATTTATTTATTTATTTATTTATTTATTTATTTATTTATTTA
>CAIGQZ010000217.1:6799141-6810962 GCA_903798205.1 Danio tinwini | reverse complement strand
ATATATATATATATATAGATGAGCACAAATTCACTCACAGGCAAGATTTAAAGTGCATAGCATAGGTGCATAACTAATGCACTCTGTGCTGGACTTTAAACCAACATTTAGTTGGTCAATGTCTTACTCTATTTCAGTTTCTCAAAATAGCAACACACCAACAATGCGCCTTAACACACCTCTTTTTCAGACTAGCACAACCATGAGTGGAGCAAATAGATTTGCTATTTAAAAAACATGGTGCAAAACATGAAAATTACAGTCAAAATAACAAATCACCATACAGTACACGTCTTGCGCCTTATTGTGCTGTGAGTATGATAGGGCCCTGAGTGAATCAGATTATTTATACTGTAAAGAAATTTTATTTTATAGTTTCCCATATATTAGTGATCCATGTTTTTAGAGGCTAAACTATACTTAAAATACCACCAAAATACTCATACTACTATAGCATGTAAAGTCTACTTTACTAATATTGTAAAGCATATGAAAAAATGTGGTTCAAATCACTCAAACAGTATGCTCATAGTGGAAACTGAGGGTCAATGTTTGGTGCTAAAAAAAATCATTAATTCATTTTCATCCGCTTTTTTTCTGGGGCCGGGTCTCGGTGGCAGCAGCCTTAGGAGAGAACCGCAGACCTCCCTCTCCCCAGACATGTGCTGGGTCTTCCACGAGGCCTCTTTCCAGTGGGACATGCCTGGAACACCTCCTTAGGTAGGCGTCCAGGAGGCTTCCGAAACAGATGCTCGAGCCACCTCAGCTGACTTCTCTCAATGTGGAGGATCACCCAGTCCTCCCGGGTGACAGAGCTCCTCACCCTATCTATAAGGGTACACTCTGCCATCCCACCACTAATTTTGGCCGCTTGTATCCGAGATCTTGTCCTTTTGGACCCAAAGCTCATGACCATATAGGTGAGAGTAGGAACGTAGATTGACCTTTCGACTCAGCTCCTTCTTTACCACCGGTAAATCGACCGCATTACTGCGGCCACTAAACTGATCTGCCTGTCTAAAATAAAATCTTGCTGAAATTTTTTTTTTTATTATCAAATTTAAAATACAATTAATTTTAATATTTAGGCTTTGATTTTTTATGTTTGGTTAAAACAGATTTTGTATAATATATATTTTAATACAATATATATTTATAGTTGTATTATTTTCATAAACCTAAAGGCACAGTTTTGTTTTATTTAACAACTTTTTTCACTTCAGCTACAAATCTGACTAGTATCTTCTCTAAAATAAGATCAAGCTTGAATCTGTACACCAAACCATTGGCCATATGTCATTTAAATTTTTTTGCGTTTAAAAACTGAGACCAACAGTTAAAGGTCCTATGAAATTTAAATAAGATTTTTTAGATGTTAGTAAGAGTATTGTAGTTTTAAGGATATCCATATCTATATATCTATATCTAGTGTGTTCCAAAACAGTGACACAATTTGCATTCAGAAGATATAAGACTGATAAAAACATTAAAAACTCACAATTTCTCACTTAATTAATAAAACTGTCTAAATTGGCGTTTTTTATCACCTCACACTTTCTCAATTTTCTCAACTTTTTTCATACTTTTCTTATCAAATCTTTACCCAGAAAAAGGCTCTCTAGTATCTGCCATGCCCCACCCTCTTTAAGACTCTTTTTATTTGCTTTTTGATTAATGTGCTTGATCTCAACCACTAAAAACAAACGCTATTGGCTTTTTTAAAATGGGAGGAGCTACTTAATGTCCCACACTTTCATCATATTTCGGTTTAAATTACGTCAAACATTGAATAAAAAAATTTACATTTTAACGGGATCTTTAAGGGATTAATAAGCTTTGCAACTTCCAAAAATGGCCGAGCTGAGATCAAGGTCTCATAACGTAATTCGGAAGCCTAAATAAATGGAAAACTAAAATAAATCACAAACAACAGACAACTGTTAATTAACAAATATTTCTACAGTGTATTTATATCATGAAATCATTGTCTTTGGCTTTGTTTGAATGAATAAAATAGTTACCAACTGGCGATTTTCAATAGCATTTATCATTTGGAGAAGTGTAAATATTAGACCGTGCTAATCATGTCTTTCTGTCTGAACTAAGCGTATGCAAAAGATCTCCTCAGCTGCCCATTTCCTCTCCATATCTTATCCCGTCAAATCATTGTCAAATATAAATGCAAAATGCTTATGCTCTCAATTTGAATAAGTCTTTAGCTGCGCTGCATGCATTTGGAAAATGTCCCCAGTCACCCATTAAAAAGCAGACAAGAGCCACAACACGAGTCTGACAAACACTCTGTCGATTTGATTTCCATCAAGGACACGTGGGCCTTTGGAGAACCAGACTGCATTTACTCAGGGTTGTGGGTGTGTGTCTGGGGAAACAGAGAGAGACGAGACGATTGGAAATAGACGGAAGAGTTTAATGGCTGTAAGGTTGCTGCTGAAAACACTAACAGCATTTGGATTTATGTGTGTGTGTTGTGTTAATGTATGGCCGAGTGTGTTTGGTTTTCTGAGGGTCTTCTCTCGATTCAATGATTATCTAATAAGACAGTTTGCTTTCTCCGGGGGTAAAAGCGTATCGTCCCACCTTTTCCGAGTCTCCAGGGATTTCAGTACTCTGACAGTCAATATAATGCAATTTGCTAAGTGTATTAGATGTGTGCATTTAATTTTCCTCACCCTTTATAAGGCAATTTAGCCATCTGCCCCCTTTTAAAACATATTTTATTTATATCCTCAATTTCTAAATGGTTCCTCTGAGAGTCCGCTCATGCCCCCCAAGACTCTCAAGAAACACACTCAAACACACACACACACACACACACACACACACACACACACACACACACACACACACACACACATCTACAGTCCCATAAATGTATGATACATATTGGGTTGTGTCATTGTGATAACAGTTTATATTTATGTTTGTGTGTGTTTTGACGCCGTTTGATTGGGTTCCAGAGTCATAGAGAATCCATTTCGTTATTGCAGATATAAATAAAAGATGCTTTAAAAGGATTTTTGCTGATTCAAAGTGCTCGTATGATGGTGGTATTCTCGCTAAATTCATTAGGAGATGTTTGTTCTGAGGGTTTATTGCTGAAAATCTATCTTCGTTTCATGCGTCACGGATTGATAACATACTTTAAGCTGTAAGTGGATTTGTGTTATTGATATGGAGTTCCAGATGGGGTCTGGTTTCTGATACGATAATGCAGGTTTAAGATTTTTTTGGGGTATTACCTTTCATTTGGTGTGCTGTATAGCTGAATGGGGAAGTAAAAGTTTGGCCAAGCTTTAAAGTTCAAAGTCATTGTTAGATATTGTAGAAATGCAGAGTCATTGCTAGCTGTAGAAGAGATACTGAGTCATTGTAAACTCTAGCATACGAGTCCTTGCTAGGTCTAGTAGAGAAGCTGTAGTAGAGATACTTGGTCATTGCTAGCTGTTGTATATATACTGAGTCATTGCTAGCTATAGTAAGATACTGAGTCATTAGCTGTAGTAAAGACACTGAGTCATTGCTAGCTGTGGTAGATATACAGAGTCATTGCTAGCTTTATTAGCTTTGCCACGAGGCTCTAAATTAAGCTCAGGTACATTCTGTTTCCACTGACCATTCTTGAGATGTTGCAGCAGCTAAATTTAAGTTCACCTTCGGACAATTCAGTTGATTGGACAAGGTTTGAAAAGGCATACACCTGTCTATATAAGGTCCCAGGGTTGACAGTGCATGTCAAAGCACAAACCAAGCATAAAGACAAAGGAATTGTCTGTAGACCTTCGAGACAGGATTGTCTCGAGGCACAAGGCTGGGGAAGGTTACAGAAAAGTTTCTGCTGCTCTAAAAGTTCCAATGAGCACAGTGGCCTCCATCATCCGTAACTGGAAGATGTTTGGAACCACCAGGACTCTTCCTAGAGCTGGCCGGCCATCTAAGCTGAGTGATCCGGGAAGAAGGGCCTTAGTCAGGGAGGTGATCAATAACCAGATAGTCACTCAGTTTGAGCTCCAGCGTTCTTCTGTGGAGAGATGAGAGCCTTACAGCAGGACAACCATCTGTGTAGCAATCCACCAATGAGGCCTGTATGGTAGAATGGCCAGACGGAAGCCACTCCCCGCCTGGAATTTGTCAAAAGGCATCTGAAGGACTCTCAGACCATAAGAAACTAAATTCTCTGGTCTGATGAGACTACAGTTGAACTCTTTGGAGTGAATGCCAGGCATTACGTTTGGAGAAAAGCAGGCACCGCTCATCACCAGAGTAATACCATCCCTACAGTGAAGCATGGTGGTGGCAGCATCATGCTGTGGGAATGTTTTTCAGCAGCAGGAACTGGAAGACTAGTCAGGATAGTGGGAAAGACGAATGCAGCAATGTACAGAGACATCCTCAATGTAAACCTGCCTCAGAGTGAATGTGAATGGTTCATCTTCCAGCAGGACAGTGACCCAAAGCACACCGCCAAAATATCAATGGAGTGGCTTTACAACAACTTGGTGAATGTCCTTGAGTGGTCCAGCCAGAGCCCAGACCTAAATCCTATTGAACATCTCTGGAGAGATCTGAAAATGGCTGTACACCATCGCTTCCCATCCAACCTGATAGATCTTGAGAGGTACTGAAACGAGGAATAGGCAAAAATTCCCAAAGACAGGTGTGCCAAGCTTGTGGCATTATATTCAAACAAACTTGAGGCTGTAATTGCTGCCAAAGGTGCATCAACAAAATATTGAGCAAAGGCTGTGATATGTATGTGTGATTTTCAGGTTTTTAATTTTTAATAAATTTGCAACAACTTCAAAAAAGCTTTTTTCACATTGTCCTTATGGGGTATAGTGTGTAGAATGTTGAGGAAATAAATGAATTTAATCAATTTTGGAATAAGGCTGTAACATAAAAAAATGTGGAAAAGTGAAGCGCTACGAATACTTTCCGAATGCACTGTAGAATCATTGCTAGCTGTAGTAGAGATGCCGAGTCATGGTTAGCTGTAGTAGAGATACAGAGCCATTGTTGGCTGTAGTAGAGATGCATACCGAGTCACTGCTAGCTGTAGTAGAGGTAGCGAGTCATTGTTAGCTTCAGTAGAAATACCAGGTCAGTGCTAGCTGTAGCAGAGATATCGAGTTATTGCTAACTGTAGTAGAGATACAGAGTCATTGCTAGCTCTAGTAGAGATGCAGAGTTATTGCTATTGTTGCTGCAGTGAGATACCAAATAACTGCTAGCTATAGTAGAGGTAGCGAGTCATTGCTAGCTGTAGTAGAGATACCGAGTCATTGCTAGCTAAAGTAGAGATATCAAGTCATTGTTAACTATAGTAGAGGACTATACAGCAATCGCTGTATGTCTTTGTCCATATTGGGATTAACTCATCATGCAGCACTTTTTTTGTGCTTTTCACATTTCACAAACTAAAGCCTGGCTCACACTGTGGATTTTTTTTTATTAATAATAAATGATTGTAGCATGTCAGACTGCACAAACATGATTCCCATGTAACACTATAAGATATCAGTTGTCATAAGGTCAGACTGACTGACAATCAAGACGCAGCAATGATGGACACGTAAGAAAAATCACCCGAGTTGACACTTCCACTATCCTGCGCTCCGAAATTAAACCTCGAGATAAACATAAACAAACTGTAGCAGTAATTTTGCTCAGTGTGCCTCAGTAATAAAACCATTAAAAAAGCTGTTTTGACATTTCATCAATGTGGTTTAAAGTTGTCACACTAATTCCGTCATTAGATTTTGCGTTTTATTGGTTCTTGGTTTGACGCTTGTCATAGCTGAAGTCACACTGCCGGAAATGTTCTGACAATAACAGAACTTGGTCAGAGAGAAATTTTGATCGCACCAGCTAAGGGGCAATCTGTGAACATGTCTGTGAACACAAATTGTGGCTGAAATCACAGTGTGAGTGGTGTTTTAGGTAAAAAAAATTGTTGTATTTTTGCACATTTGGACTTCCACGTGTAGCGCCCTTTTCCTATGGTAAGGGAAGGGCCCTGGTTTCTTACAAATTAGATCGCTCAAATTTGTATTTTAACCCCAATAATTACTATAAATAAATTACTATAAATAATAAACACAACCTTGTACAAAGCTTTCCAAATTTACTTCAATACAACTAAACACAAAGATATACAAACAAAAGAAATAAAGGTTTGGTTCAAAATAAAGCTTTTCATTTTCTTTTTTTTCAAGTTCAAATCAACAGCACAATCAACAGTTCATTTAGAAAAGCTCAAAAATAGTCCATATAAAATGAATCGAGAAATAAACAAACCCCTTGCAGGGCTGTGTTGGTGCTTGCGTTTGTAGTGGCATAAAACACAGTTGCCCCAAAGGGCAAATAAACAACAGTTCGCTCTTACCAGAGTCAGGGAATGCTCAAGAACCGGATCTGTAGTGCGTGGAGGAAAAGGAGAAAGTTGGCAGGGTGCGTCGTATCCAGCGCTGCCAGAGGAGCCACTGAGATGTCCTGGTTTCTCAGGGTGCTATCTGGGATGTCCGGGGTCATTGGCAATTCCTAATTGCGGTCCACTGACGCAATCTCTTGGATCTCTGCCTTAGCGGAGCAACAACATTCAGAGCAAATAATCTCTCTCCAAAGAAATCCATGTTTAACTTTAGACTACCTGTCCAAAGTTTGAGTAAATGATGATTACATTTTCATTTTCGGGGGACTGTCCCTTTAACAGTGGTTATGATGACATACAGGCTTATGCTCTGATTAAACGGCTGTGTATATTCAAGCAGGTGCAGTGTGTTGGCATATTTTTAAAACAGATGTGTCTTAGGCTAGGCCCACCCAATATTCTTTGTGATTCCAGGTTATGCTAGTGTGATAAATGAAGACTATCAAGTCTTCCAAAAGAAAGCAGTGATTCTGAACTGCCTTAAACCAGCTGTCAGTAGTTCCAATCTTATTTTTGCAATACATTTAAAACTGTTTGATAGAAATCTGCATAATTCCAGTGAATTGTGTTCATTTGCTGCCTCAAAAAAATGTCTATATTGACCCTCAAATGCTGTAGTTGAAGCTGAAGTCTGAAAGAGTTAGGTTTGAGTTGTTGATATGCTGATTGCCAACACATTTTCACCCACAAGTGAAAATCTTGTTATTAATTAATTTTTTGGCTGCACAAAAGTGTTTTTGGAGCTTTGTATGATTGCATTTGAACTTGAAATGTTTTTTATAATGTTTTTAACTTATTATTTTGGACTTTAAATGTCTTGGGACCCTTGCTTTCTGTGGAGGATGAGGGAGCTCTCTGATTTCGATTAAAAAAACTTCATTTCAATTTAGAAGATAAACAACATATTTTAATTCAACTTGCCATGCTTTTATACTTGTTTGATTATTGGCACTCTGATTGACATCTTGATTGAATCCAGGCAAAACCTCTTTTTACTGTCAGATCATTGTCAGATCTTTTTTTTTGTTGTTGTAATTATCAAGGTAGCAAGGTGATATATTTATTTCTTTTAGACAGGAGGCTGGCCATTTTCTCACCACCCATCACTCAACTTGATGAATTAGCCTAATTATTTTGATGACGTTTAAAGGTGACATCATGTCACAAAAGTGTACTTCAAAAATTGACACTCACTCATGTCAAACAAACTTCACCATCTTTATGACAACTGCTAGTGCTCTAATCCTGATGGAAATCATTCACTATACTTAAATTTTAATCTAGTGTTTTTGTTGTTTAAAAAGGGCTTCAATTTTGAATCAAGCTAAATTTTGGACATTTTACTTTCATTAGAATTTATAATTGTGTAATAATTATAAAAAAATAATAATGCCTCTACATAAAATGATCCAACTCAATCTCACGGCAATTCGTAACTTTTTGATTTAGTGGCTAATTCGTATAAATTTGTACAATTTGCTCATCACCCAATGACGGTTGGGGTTAGGGGTGGGGTTGGGTGCCACACCTCCTTTTTAAAATCGTTCATTTTCGTACGACTGAACTCGTACAAATTTGTATGAATCAGCCACTAAACTGACAAAACGTAAAATACTTAAGTTTCTTCGTGACTTCAGGCTGAATGATCCGCCAGGATCTGCTTTATTTTTTATTTTTTTTATTTTAAAACTACACATTTTGAAAATAAAATAAATATAAATTTAAGATGAACGATACATGAAAGACACTTTTAAGATGTAAGAATTACAGTAATTCAATATTGGGCTTGAGGCAAACATGCCATTAGAAATATTTCTTAGAATACCTTTTTAATAGGTACATTTTTGTTCCTAACCCATCCTTAAATGTTCATATTAATATCCAAAAAGTACAAATGTGTCCCTCATAATTCCTTAAAGGAACAAAAGTGAACCTTAAAAATACTAAAGTCTACCCTAAAGGTATGTTTATGGTACAAAAGTGTACCTTTTGAAAAGTAAAATGCTGGATTCCATACAATTCCTTCATTCAATCATTCATTTTCTTGTCAGCTTAGTCCCTTTATTAATCTGGGGTCACCACAGCGGAATGAACCGCCAACTTATCCAGCACGATTTTACATAGCAGACACCCTTCCAGCCGCAACCCATCCCTGGGAAACATCCACATACTCATTCACATTTATACACTACGGCCAACTGACCAGCCCAGCCGAGGTTCGAACCTGCGACCCAGCGACATTCTTGCTGTGAGGTGACAGCACTACCAACTGTGCTACTGCATCGGCACAATTCCTTTACGTTTCTTCTTTTAACAAATTTAAATGCATTTAACATAAACAATTAAGTTGTCCCAAAAAACAAAAAAAAACCTAAATTGTGTTGCTTCAATCTTATTTTAAATAAGTAATTTAAACAATCAGCAAAACTGAGTGTACCACCTCAGTGACAGATGTAGCTTTATTTACTATAAAATACTATAACAAATAACTATATGTAAACATGTAAAGTTCTTTGGAGAAGGCATAGGAAAACTGCTTGATGACTTAAGGAGTATTGAGCTAATTGCACTTAAATCAAATTTAATAAAATTAAACCACTGAATCAAATCAATTGAAATCAGCAGCTAATCGTTTACAACTAACGCTGAGTTCAGACTGAATGATTTTCAAAGTAGTCGTGCCACAGATGTTTTTACACTGCATGACTATCTGGGCTAGTGTTTTGTCGCTGCTTTGTTTGCACTGCAAGATGGATCGATGACAGGGGGTTTCACACCGTATGACTTTAAAATAGGAAGAATCACAGACAAATTTGTCCAAACTATGTCTTACAACCAAAAACAAGTAGTATATATTTTGATATTAACATCATAGCGAGAAAGAAGCCTTTAATGAGGTAGAAAATGTACATATTTGCTCACCTGGGTTTGAAGGGCATTAGTCATTTCTGCTCAACTTTTTTTTTCAACCCGGTTGTGGTTTTGATCAGATGACACGTCAAAATTTTGCTAGTTTTTCCTCCATTTCTTAGGTGCAAATAAACTGAAAATGAGCACTTTTAACTTCTCCCCCAACCTCCCACTGGCCTGCAGGTAACCACACTAGTGGATGCTGCTCTCTCATTGGCTGTATGTGATCGCCGATGTTATTTTTAGTCAAAACTCACAGGGCATGATTTAAATCGTCGACAGCTTCAGATATTTAGCACGCCAAATATCTCACTGGCCCCGGCGACTCATCAGCGATTCTCTCAGATCACGTCTTTAATAGTTCACACTGTTTGATTGTCACTTGCGTGCACGAGCACTGTTTTGCCTGTGATTTCAGCCATTTGTCTGTGATTTCTCGTCGAGACAAAATCGGGGTTAAAATCATGAAGTGTGAACTCTGCATAACGCACTGCTAATCGTTAGCAGCTAACGCGTTCTATTTCTACACTGTAAAAAATGACAAAGTTGACAACACATGTTTTACGTTACTTTAACATAATTTTAATCAAGTTAAAGTTAACATAAAGTTAATCAGGTTTTTTACTTTTTTGACGTTACATAATTTTAAAATTGATGTTTCAAGTCAGCTTAATTGATGTAAGTTAAAATGTTTTAAAAGTTAAAGTGGTTCATTCATTCATTCATTTTCCTTTGGCTTAGTCCCTTATTTATCAGGGGTTGCCACAGCAGAATGAACCACCAATTATTACGCAGCGGATGCCCTTCCAGCTGCAACCCAGTACTGGGAAACACCCATACACTGTCGCATTTACACATGCAGTTACTGTATACACTATGGCCTATTTAGTTCCTTGAATTCACCTATAGCGCATGTCTTTGGACTGTGGGGGAAACCGGAGCACCCAGAGGAATCCGATCACCAACATGGGGAGAACAGGCAAACTCCACACAGAAATGCCAACTGGCACAGCTGGGACTTGAACCAGGGACCATCTTGCTGTGAGGCAACAGTGCTAACCACTGAGCTACTGTGCCACCTAAATGGGTTCAACTTAAAGATTTAGGTGAGCAATGTATTTCTTACAGTGTACAGTCCTACATTACCAGCTTTTAGCGTTCAGTTGATGATCCTACATTTGGTTCTTCTCAAACTTAATCAAATTCACAACATCGTCTTCTGAAGAAGTAGAAAAACTGTTTGCCTTTTTCATCATGCACATTTAACGACAACAAACAGAGCACCGACACGCGTTTCTCAGGGCTGATGATGATGTTAATGTAAGCTTACAGGGAGAACATTAGTTTGCTTCCATTAGCCTCACAGGGTTACCTCAATTATCCCGCAACACTCTGGGCACCTGCTGTGGAGAGATGGGCATCGGGTCTTTCTCGGGCACAGCATTTCTTATGGCATTGGAGCTTTACTGTGTTTCTGTCCATTGGCCCCTACAGCCCCTCAGGCTTCGTCTGACTGACCGGCCAATCAGCAGAGCCGCAGTGTAATGACAATGAACGATGCATCAATATTCAAAGATGGTGGAAAAGCGAGAGAAATTGAGGGAGGGATAGAGAGACGGAGAGCCTATTAAAAATGAATGGATTCATTTCTGGTCTGATGTGTTCTTACATCAGTAGAGCACTATTTAAGATGTGTCTCCAGTCATGGCAGACAGTGCCCATTTGGCCTGTGGATTGTCCATTAAGTTGGTGTGTCATTAAAAATGAATGACTTGATCATTTCAGCTTTTCTCTTTTTGTTACGGCTGATACAGACCTCCTGCTCGGCTGTGAATGTCTGTGCGTTACTTGATTAAAGCTGGCTTTTGCTTTACTGTCTTATTGTCCCGAGGCAGATTAATTCTGTCATATTTGTTAGGATATTCTGTTAAGAAACCACAATGGAATGGATGGATTTTGTTTATTAATATGTTTAGGGTTTGTAGTAGGCGTCTGGATTTTTAGTGTGCTAAATAGAGACATGACCTCAATGTACACAGTTTAAGGGTGCAGATTTTTTTCATTTGTTCATTCAGTTTGTTATGTTGCATTTCTATGAGTGCAGTTGATTTATTTTTATATTCTATTGCAGTAGTTTTTAACTTATGCGTTTAATAACATTAGAAAACAAAGTAAAAAAAAATATCCTTAGATAATATAACATTTATTTATTTATTGCTGCTGCTGCTGCTGTTGGGTTCTCCCTAACTAAATAGATAAACATCTTCTTTCTTTTAAGATGATAATAATAGCAGTTTAAAGTATATTTATTTATTTATTTATTTATTTATTTATTTATTTATTTATTTATTTATTTATTTATTTATTTATTTATTTATTTATTTATTTATTTATTTATTTATTCATTAATTCATTAATTTATTCATTCATTCATTTGTTTATTCATTCATTTGTTTATTAATT
>CAIGQZ010000217.1:6714785-6729449 GCA_903798205.1 Danio tinwini | reverse complement strand
ATAATAATAATAATAATAATAATAATAATAATAATAATAATAATAATTCATTCATTCATTCATTCATTTTCTTTTCCGCTTTGTCCCTTTATTAATCCGGGGTCGCCACAGCGGAATGTACAGCCAACTTATCCAGCACGGTTTTACGCAGCGGATGCCCTTCCAGCTGCAACCCATCTCTGGGAAGCAACCACACACACACTCATTCACACTTATACACTACGGACAATTTAGCCTACCCAATTCACCTGTACTGCATGTCTTTGGACTGTGGGGGAAACCAGAGCACCCGGAGGAAACCCACGCGAACGCAGGAAGAACATGCAAACTCCTTACAGAAAAGCCAACTGACCCAGCCGATGCTCGAACCAGTGACCTTCTTGCTGTGAGGCGACAGCACTACCTACTGCACCACTGCGTCACCATAATAATAATAATAATAATAATAATAATAATAATAATAATAATAATGGTAACGCTTGACAATAAGGTTTCATTAGTTAATGTTAGTTAATGGATTTATTACCAGGAACTATGTATGAACAATACCTGTAAAGCATTTATTAAACACAGTTCAACATTTACTAATGCATTAGTACAATACTAATTCATGTTTGTTAACATTAGTTAATGCAATGTTAACATGACCTAACAATGAACAACCGTATTTTCATTAACTAACATTAACTAACATGAACAAATACTGTAATACATGCATTGTTCATTGTTTGTTCATGTTAGTAAAAATACAACTTTATTGTAAAGTGTTACAACAACAACAACAACAACAATAATGATGATGATGATGATGATGATGATGATGATGATGATAAAACTGCTCATGGACAGACTCTCTGGCACAAAGCTGAACAGCACAGTAAAGTGGGAGGTTAAAAATAGAGTGGGATCTGCAGAATGATTAGCTCCGACAGCTCGTGTAGGAGTAGTTGAGCATTGTGACAGCCTGCAGGAGGAAAACTCTCACTTAAGTCTGCTTGTTTTGGTCTGAAACCCCCTTAACCTTTTTTTTTAATGGACAGATCATGTGGCAGGTAACAGGGATCGTGTCCTATGCTGCAGGCTCGTAATACACACAGCGCAGTCTATGTGTCCTTGATAGCGGGAATCAACCCCAGTCAACAGACCTATTTCACCACTCACTCTGTTTCTAAGCAGAATGCAGAAAACAATAATTTACAGCTGCTATTTAAAAATAATAATAATAATATGGTAGTCATGCGATATTCTGCAATATCAGAACTCGTACAGCCTCTTCTCTCTTCTGTATTCGGTAGATCAATAAGCTCACTACAGTTTGACAAATATTGCAGCTGTTGGACAACATAATGTACTTTTGAGGTTTTTTTAGTCGAGAATGTGGTTGTTAAGATTGCAGCTATGCAGTTTATTTAATTATTATTATTTTAAATGTTCATAATTCCGGAGATGCAGCGCATCGGCATCCATCAACCTCTCATGGAGCAGAAAAAACGGTTGACGTTTCGCCACAAGATGGTGACAGAGACTGCTTTCCTTAGGGGGGGAAACAGCATTTGTTTTCAGCGTACATTTCCAACTGCAGCTGAACAAATCATTACAGAACAAGTAAGTCGATCTCTCTCTTTTGTGTGTTGTAGTGCTGTATTTATACCATAGTAATGTGGTAGTGTTTGCTTTGTTCTGGCTTCTTCTGGGTTAATTATTGTGATCACCCGATTGCAACAGAAAAAATACTGGGAAGTGTCTGTAGACTGATGGCATTTCATGCCGTTCAGCCCTATAATCTTAAAATGTGAGCAAAATCATCTGTTTTGTTATCACTTTAGACATTACGCTAGAGAATCATTCAAATACTAGCTCTAAAGTGATGTGTGTGAAGTAGCAATGCTTTCTGCTATTCTGACATCAGCAGCAGATGTGTATAATTGGTATATCACAATATCACAAATGGTATAACACAATATCACATTCGTAGCAGTGCAATATGGCTGTATACCAGCACTAGTGGGACACTAAGGCACTTGGCCTGTAGCCTTGAGCCATTGCATGCCTCCCACCACTGCTGATATACAGCCATATTGCACTGCTACTCATGTGATATTGCTCATATATAATATTATCATTGTTGTCATTTTTAATTTTTTTTAAGAACCATCAGAGTTTGTGATGCTTTATTGGCTGAGATGGGAAGTGTTTTTGGTTTAAAGGAAACTGCAATGATCTCTGTGGGTCTTTAGTGGAAATGTATTGCCTTCTGCTGGTGGTGTGTTAAAATCTCAAAAGTCCTAATGGAAAATGGCAGAAAAATAGATTACAGGAACAAATCCAAAGGCCAGTCAGTCAAAGCATAGTGCAAAACTAGCCCAATGACACATTCTAAAAAACACAATTAACCTATTTTACTGTCTGTACCAACTGTACCAACAAATTAAGAAAATATTCAGATTGCATCACTTCTCAGTTATTTTAGGACCTGACAAACTGATTTGTCAATAGACAGAAAAGCGCAAGTGTCTGATTATGTCTGTTGCTCTTTAAACTTGGAAATCATTAGTATTAGTCTTAAAACAGACAGTTTCACAACCCAATAGGCTGGTCCTCACAAAAATTGGATAAACTGGCCTTATTGGTAAAATGCATAATAATGTATTATGGTTTATTTAACCCCCTGGGATCGGCAAACGCTGATAGGGGTTGTAGAACAGTGCTCCATAAAAGGAGCTTAAAATACTCAGTCACTTCTGATTGTATTGATAAGATAAACACAGATTTAAACACTGTTAAAGTCTGTTTTTATTGGTAAATATTCATAATCACAACAAAACAAAGCATTGTTAGTAAAATTAGTGAAACATACAGAAAGTGCTTTGATTAAAACTCATAACATTTTGTGAACCAACAAGAGCAAACATTTTTCAAATGATCAAATTATTATTATTATTATTATTATTATTATTATTATTATTATTATTATTCATTCATTCATTCATTTTCTTTTCGGCTTAGTCCCTTTATTAGTCTGGGGTCGCCACAGAGGAATAAACCGACAACTTATCCAGCATTTGTTTTACGCAGCAGATGCCCTTCCAGCCGCAACCCGCAACATCCATGCACACTCATTCACATACATTACGGACAATTTGGCCTACCCAATTTACCTGTACCACATTTCTTTGGACTGTGGGGGAAACCAGAGCACCCAGAGGAAACCCACGCGAACGCAGGGAGAACATGCAAACTCCACACAGAAACGCCAACTGACCCAGCTGAGGCTCGGGCCAGTGACCTTCTTGCTGTGAGGCGACAGCACTACCTACTGCTCCACTGCGTCGCCTATTATTATTATTATTATTATTATTATTATTATTACTATTATTATTATTATTAGTATCATATGTATCATATTATATTATTGGTTGTCATTTGCAACTGCATTTCAATCTATATCGTAAGCCCTGAAAAATAAAAATTGTTAACCAGTTGACCAGTTTCACCACTACAAATCAGTTGACCAGCTGCTGCCATTGTCTTCCTTGTGCAATACAGATGCATCCATTAAAATCTCAGAGCATTTATTTTAGTGTTTCATGACACAGTTATCACACAGCAAAAAAAAAATAATAATAAAAAATAAATAAATAAATCAATGTACATTTAACTCAATTTGAGTTTAACTTAACACTCCTTGGGTGTACATATGACTCCCTCCATTTTGGGGGTAAAATAACACTTTCCAAAGTGTGAACATTGTACATTACTCCGAGTTCATTTTAACAGTTTATTCTTACATCAAACTGGAGTGTGTGTTACCATTCAAAGTGTTAATGTGTTACCTTTTTTCCCTATATTATCAATGGGTGTGTGTAACAGATAATGATCAAATATGTTGAAAATTTTTTAATTTCTTAAATTTTTATTAATCTTTTCAGAAATAATTTCAATAAATTCAACTCTTTGCATTTTAAAGATCTCCTACTCTCTTGAAAGATGCTAACGCGACCAGTAGAGCTGTCTTTAAAGACAGGAATTTAAGTGATACTGAATCGAGCGACTCAAACGGATCTCTCCGCAGGCGCGATAGGACTACGGAGAGATCTCACGAGGGCATGAGAGGTGGGCGGGGAGGGTTTAACCGCCACGCGCCTCTGAGAAACCGGATGATTAGATTATGATTATGCATGTGATGCAGTGCTCGTGCCTGTCATCCGGGGCGAGGAAACCCAGCTCGCCACTCGTAGGTCTTCTTCCTCCACTGGTGAAGATAAGGCTTTCTTCTCTTTTGGAAGTCAGCTTAGCAGGTTGTTCAGCTCACGATCGGCTCTAAAGCAACAATTCTGAGGAACTGACTCCAGCAGCTGGCTTATATAGCCATGATGAGCTCTACAGTCTCAGCTGTGGAGCTCAGCTCCGCCAACTCAATTGGCATTTCATTGGCCCGTTTTCTTATCATCAGAAGCGATTGGTCATCTGAAGTACTCCCAAAAGTCTGTTATTATAGACACACGTTGGAGTTCCCTATGAAGGGGAACACTGGAATTTTTGCTGTGCACATTTAAATAACCAGTTCAAAATTTAAATAAAATAAATACAATACATGGTTGTGAATAAATATTAATAACATTCTTTTTCAACATTTATTAATTTTACTTAGGCTTAGTCCCTTTATTCATCACAGAGGAATGAACCAACAACTTATCCAGCACATGTTTTACACAGCGGATGTCTTTTTAGCTGCAACGCAATACTGGGAAGCACTCATACACTCTCACATGCTCACACATACACTATGGCCAATTAAGTTTTTTGTTTCAATTTTGTTTCAATTCACCTATAGCACAGTGGGGGAAACTGGAGAGTGGACAGTGGGGGAAACTGGAGCACCCAGAGGAAACCAACGCCAACACAGGGAGAACATGCAAACTCCATACAAAAATGTCAACTGGCCCAGCTGAGTCTCAAACCAGCTCTTGCTTTGAGGCCACAGTGCTAACCACTAAGCCACCGTGTCACCCGCTTTTAAAAGCATAAATATCCTTGTAGATCCTGACAGACCACCTTGGTTTTAGATAATAATATGGATATTTTACTAGGCTGTTAAAATGTAACCATTGATTCAAGCTGGAGTCACTAAAGCTCATCTCTCCCACTGGCAATAAAATACAAGCGGGTAGTTTTATCATTTGTTCTATGTGGTGATCAAGGTTAAAGAGGTCATTATTTAATTAGCCATGAGCTTCAAATTCATTTCAGAAGTGTAATATAGGTATAGCAGGAAGCAAGAGTAGACATAAAAAATGAATGTCATAGCAACTGTGTACTTTTATAAGCATGGCACACACATACAAAAAAAGACTGGCATATGTGAATGGCCAGAGGCCTTGATTAGTGAGATGCTATTTAAAATGTTAAGACCTTTTCATAGCACCAGGTCTAATTGAAAAAGTTTGCAATTATTAACAAGGAACAATCTAGGTAGTCATGGAACTTGTTGTTTGCTTTGCTTGTAATGAAGGTATACTTTGCTATAGCAAATTCTCAGCTCATGTGTGACTGAATAATAGAACTTTATTGATTTCAAACACATAAAGGTTGCTTAGAAACTCACATATGTAGAATGTAAAGTGATTACATGAATATGTAAAAAAATGTTGCTCAATGATTTCTTAAAAGTCTTCTATAAAAGCCACGGTTCACACCACATAGCAAAGTTTAAAGCGGTGGTCCAGAATGTATTTTTAAGGCTTAAACTTGTTTATAGGATGCAAAGCAATGTGTGCTTATGCTTCATTTGTAAAAAATCATGTTATATTTTCATATATCTTACTATAATCATATACAGCTACTCAGCTAACATGAAAACAACTGTTATATGTTTCTTATAGTTTCTTCTAAAGCCTGCCTTTAAGAGGCTCTGATTGGTCAGCTAACATAATGTGGTGTGATTCACGGATTTATTCTACTTTTCCAGGAAGCACATCACACCTCTACTAGCTTGTGATTTGCCGTGGTGTAATTACTGTTAGTCAGTGTAACTGTTAGCCGTATCAGATTGAGTCTGAATCAGACAGAAAATGAAGAGCACTCAGCTGAACCTCACGCCTGCTCTCTAAAATAAAATATGACAAGTGTCTTTCACATATTTTCAGAATGAGCATGTGTAAGTAGTATGAAACGTTCACATATTTTTGCGAGTTTGTTATTTGAGATGTAGAACACATGGAAAGCGGTCACAATGGGAGACACTGCAGTGTTGGAGAAGATTGTGGCTGTTTACAGCGGTTTGACAGATAAATATGAATTTGTAGCTAAATTGTTAGCGGTGTCAAACAAACTGTTGTTTACATGCTTGTTTACATCCTCGCTACCACATACCATTAAAGCTAGAAACTATGCATGTAATAATAATTAGGGGTGTCAAAATTTATTGTTTCTTCTGTGCACCGCGATGCAGACGCGGACATTTCGATATCGGTTCAGTAATAATCATAACCGGTTATTATCTACTGACGTCATTTATCTCATATGCGCCAACGCTGTAGCTTACTATGGCAAGGGAGGCGGGCCGCGAGCGTGAGTATTTACAACGCTTTAAACTACTTAAAAACGCAGAAACTGTGCACAATTTCACTGCGTGTGTGTTTGCTGGACAGACTATCACCTTTCACTGACACTTACAGCAGTAGCCCCTATTTCTCTGAGATTGAGAGAATGAAAGTAAACTCTCTCTCTCACACACACACACACACTGTGGCACAGTGTCACTCATCTGTGAAGAGCGCAGCGCGCAAGAGCCAATCACAGTCCTTTCTGTTGAGCGGGTGGCCAATCATAGGGGTGTAAGAGAACTTGATAGACAAGGATCAGAAAGCGAGCGGGATATTCATATTTGTTTATATTATTTGCTATATTATTTGTTTATATTATTTGCATGGAGGGCGCCATAGCGACCAGCGTCTTATGGTAGAATGTTTAGAACCTCTGTTTACAGTGTTTACAGCTGTTAATTTGCGCTCCGAAAATGGGTTTTGAGTGGATTACGGAGTGTCTTTTTGTGACACACAACTTTGAAAGGTGTGTGTTAAAGCCGTTATCTGTCAGATGTGGTTTAAGCGCAAGAGAAAAACATTCTCCTAGTTCACATGTCTGCCGTCAGAAATTCAGTGTGTGTGTGTGTGTGTGTGTGTGTGTGTGTGTGTGTGTGTGTTTCCCTAGCATGTCAGCTGTTAGCTCAGTGGCTCTTCAACACACACACACACACACACACACACACGCACGAATGCACGCGCACACGTATGCACGCAATACTTTATGCACGTAACCTGAAGTGTTTATGATCTCATTAACCTGGATGTGTTTTGTGTAGTCTCCAAAATTCTTTCTTTGTAGACTTTGCTAAGCTAACTCTGTTAAAGCCAATGTCTCCCTTTGCATTGAACTTTGAGCGTCTTACATTCAGGTATGTTGTTTATGTTCACACAGCTACATTACACATCAACTAAAGTTTAAAATATGATTTCGTAATGGACCACCCCTTTAAGGTATTTACCTAAAGTAGTTTCATCCTAAATCTGTACACTTTGTTAGGAACAAGACAAAACAGCCAGTCCTTGTTGAACTTCTGACACAATAAAACAGCTACTGTAAAACCAGTCATTGTAATAAAACCAATCATGTTAACAGAGTGATGAAATGTTAGCAGTGTGATAATTATGCTCGAAAGCTACTGTAAATCATACTAGGATAATGCTAACAAAACATGTTATCAGTGTGGCAAATATGTTAAGACTATGCTAAATCATCAGAAAATGATGCTAACAAAGTGCTAAAAAATTAGGGACCAACAGTGTTGTTAGCTTTTAGCAATGTGGTAATATGATGCACATACATCACCTGGTAAGCATTTTAGAATGACTAAAGCATCAGTGTGTTAAACATACAAGAAACATTTGATAACATTTGATATTACAGTGTGGCCAAATGTGTTAACCATGCTAAAACATGTTAGCATAGTGGTGAAACATGTTAGCAGATAGGTAATTACACAGCCTAATTAGTTCACACTATGTTAAATAATCAGAAAACAATGCCAAACAAAGTGTGAAAACAAGTTACACCAAGTGTGTTATGACATTTTAACAGTGTTGTTAGCATGTTAGCAATGTGGTAACATGATGCACATACAGCACCTGGTAAACATTTTAGAACGACTAAAGCAACAGTGTGTTAAACATACAAGAAACATTTGAAAACAGTGTGGCCAAACGTCTTAAACATGCTAAAACATGTTAGCATAGTGGTGAAACACATTATCAGTGTGGTAATTAGGTTAACACTATGCTAAAACAATTTAGCTACAACAAGTGTGTTAGGACATTTTAAGAGTGTGGTAAGTCATGTTAGCGTGTGGTCATCGATATATACACTAGATATCGCATACGGACCCTGAGCATGCGTCAATAGCTCCGCCACATTTGTACAGTGCTCCCAGCACAAATGTCATTCAACCACACTAGTCAAGACCATGTGCTAACGTGAAGATGCTGGACTTTAGCGCTGTGTACAGGTGTAGTAACGAGCAAACAAAGAAAACAAAGCACAAAGGCAGAACATTTCATAGGTAAGATTTCGTTTTTTACGTTTTTATGTTAAGAACTTTTGTGCTCAACAAGTCACAATATTGATAATACAGTCACTTGCATTCACTATAAGTCAATGTAGCACCAACTTGCACTAAATACTAGGCTTCTACTAGTTTTGTTGAATAAAATAAGCAAGCAATGCAAAATAATTATGACAACGAGACGCTGCAGTGCCAGACACTTGTATTATTGTCAGCTAAGTGATGGTGTTGTTCATAACAGAGATACATTCACAAACGAATCGCTTCCTCCATCAGAATGAGAAGTGAAAGCAGAAGAGGGGGTGTGTTTCGGGACATGGATTAGATCAAATCTAACAGGAAGGAGGATGATACATTTACATGCACACAAACACACGCTCTTCGTCAGCAATGCCCGTGCGGTCACTGATCCATCAATATAGAAAAGTGATGTAAAATTATAATTTTCGTAATAAAAAAATAATAAAATTGCATACTGACCACTGGGAAAACTCCCGATCACAGATAGATGTGTATATGTGTATATCTCTGGCTCTAGATGGCCACAGTTCTCCACTACAGCTTGGTCCCGCATTCATTTTAAAGGAGCGCTACCCTGTACTAAAATGGCGGCTCTATTGACGCATTCCTTCCAATACACAACAACAGGGCAGGTGACATCTAATGTAAACATCGTGTGGTAAGCTAGTAACATGGTAGCATATAGTAAGCATTTCAGAAGACTAAAGCAAAATATGAGGTTGTGTAGTGATAATGATCTAAGCCTATTGAATGGAAGCCTGAAACGTTTAGACATAAAAACATAATGCTAATGCTAACTCTGCCTCTATGGAAGCACACAGGGAAGGAGACTAAAAACTGTTATGTAATTGGCTAAAATGTGTCAGACATTTTCTTATCATGGGTACTATCTCTTCGAAAACCCGTAATGCTAACTTGGTGAAGCATGTCCTAGCTAATAAAATGGCTGCTTTTTGTCTCCTTCCCTGCACACTGACATAGGGGTAATGTTAGCATTAGCCATTATCCCTTTTATGGCTAAATGTTTCAGGCTTAAATTCAACAAGCTTTGACTGATCTGACTAGACTGATCTCATTCTCATTTTTTTTATTTATTTTATTTATATATATTTAGACTTTGGACGTGCTTCACGTAACCAATTTAGCAGTATGGGTTTTCCAATAGTAAGTAATACAAACCTTTTAATAACCTCCATATTACGAAAATCTTTGGATCAGCAAATTCATCCAGTCACATGATCTGTTGAGGCAATGAGGGTTTGGTTGTGCATCAAGGACATTATTTGATTAATGTTATGCACGTCTTGGGGATTCAGTCCAATGTGTTTTCATGTGATTACCCAAAATGTGCATGAATTATAAATGAATGTTTATATCTTGTATTAACATCTGCCTCAGGTGGTCTGGTCAAGTTGGCAGCCACACTGATTTCTGTTTACACCTGCTATTTATTCACATGCTCCTCAGATGCGTCTCCTGTGGCCAATCAGATTTAATCAAGGGAGGGGCTTTGATTTCTCACTGTATCCGTGCGGCATGTAGATAAAATGAGACGGCACACTTGAAAGTCAGCACACTGTTTATGGTTTTTTCTTTTTTTTCCATCCTTTTATCTTAGCAGAATAATGATTCTCATTGTTATTTTAGTGGACAAGCTGTTTTAAATGAATTTTTCATGCGCAATCTTCAGTTGATCTACATTTATTCATTTAGCAGATGCTTTTGCATTCAAAGCCGGCTGCAAAAAACTCTTCAAACAGAAGGTTTTTCTTGTCTCAGCTGGTTTAAATTGGTATTTTTTTTGTATTTAAATGTTTCATAGCCATCTGAGCTTGCATTTAGTTGGTTTAGAAGTGTGGTCAAATGCAAAGAATTTCAATTTCTCAAGGCTTATTTGTAGTACAGTTAAACTGTATTAGTGTGATTTCATTATAATTTAAATAGCTGTTTTTATATTTTAGCATATTTTAAACTGTAATTTATTCCTGTTATTGCAAATCTGAAATTTCAGAACCATCACTTGCCTTTGGTGTCACATGATCCTTTCAGAAGTAATTCCATTATGCAAATGTGTTGCTCAAAAAAAGCTTAATATTTGTGTGGGATAAATATTATATTGGGTGACACGATGACTCAGAGGTTAGCACTGTTGCCTCACAGCAAGAATTTCACTGGTTTGAGTCCCGGCTGGGTCAGTTGGCATTTCTGTGTGGAGTTTGCATGTTCTCTTAGTGTTGGTGTTGGTTTTCTCTGGGTGCTCTGGTTTCCCCCTCTGTCCAAAGACATGTGCTATTGGTGAATTGAATAAACTAATTTGCCTGTAGTGTATGTATGTGTATGGATGATTCCCAGGACTGGATTGCAGCTGGAAGGGCATCCGCTGTGTAAAAAATATACTGGATAAGTTGGTGGTTCGGCGAGCGAGCTTCTTGTGTGAGGCGATCGTGCTACTCACTGCGCCACCGTGGTGCCCATTTTATTTTATTTTATTTTATTTTTTCAAGCAGGTTTCATTTAAACCCTTTATTTGTTTATTTATTTTACATTTTTTTTAAGTGAAGGAATATTAAACAATGTAATGTGACCAAATAGACTGACTAACCCCTGCTGAAAAATCCAGCTTAAACCAGCCTAAGCTGGTTGGCTGGTTTTAGCTGGTCGACCAACCTGGTTTTAGATGGGTTTTGGCCATTTCCAGGCTGGTTTCCAGCCATTTCCAGCCTGGTCTTAGCTGGTCAGGCTGGGAGTTGACCAGCTAAAACCAGCTTGACCAGCCAAAACCAGCTATGTCCAGCTTAAACCAGGCTGGTCAAGCTGGTTTTAGCTGGTTCAAGCTGGTCATTTTTCAGCCTGACCAGCTAAGACCAGGCTGGAAATGGCTGGAAACCAGCCTGGAAATGGCTAAAACCCCTCTAAAACCAGGCTGGTCGACCAGCTAAAACCAGCCAACCAGCTTAGGCTGGTTTAAGCTGGATTTTTCAGCAGGGTAGTTATCTAACTAACGAACGAGTAAGCAAACGAATGAACAAACAACATGTTAGAAGGTGTAGATAAGCATGCTAAAAACATAGTAGAAGGATGCTAAAAAAAATGAAGTGTGGTAGTTTATGTTAGCAGTTTGGTAATCATATTAGCAATGTGGAAATCACATTAGCATAGTGGTAATTATGTTAGCAGTTTGATAAGTCAAGTTAGCAATGTTGTAGCCAATGGCAAACATCCCAAAAGTATGCAGATACATGCAAGCAGTGTGGTAAATCTTGTTAGTAATAGTGTATCAACAATTTGGTAATTATGTTTGCAGTTTGGTAATCATGCTAGCAGTGTGATTTTAGCAGTGTAAGCATGATTGAAACATGCTAACAGTGTGCAGAAACATGTTAGCACTGTGGTAAAACTTGTTAGCAGTGTGATAAATCATGCTAGCATTGTGATAATCATGCTAGAAACATGCTAACAGTGTGGTAAATCATATTAGTAGTTTGGTAATCCATGTTAACAGTGTGATCAAGCAAGCTACCCTGCTGAAAAATCCAGCTTAAATTGGCTGGTTTTAACTGGTTGACCAGCCTGGTTTTAGAGGGGTTTTGGCCATTTCCAGGCTGGTTTTTTCTTAGCTGGTCAGGCTGGAAAATGACCAGCTAAAAACTTGACAAGCCTGCTTTTAAGCTGGACATAGCTGGTTTTGGCTGGGCTCCCAGCCTGGCCAGGCTGGTCAAGCTGGTTTTATCTGGTCATCTCCCAGCCTGACCAGCTAAGACCAGGCTGGAAATGGCTGGAAACCAACCAAACCAGCCAAAACCCCTCTAAAACCAAGCTGGTCGACCAGCTAAAACCAGCCAACCATCCTAGGCTGCTTTAAGCTGGATTTTTCAGCAGTGTAGAGACATAGTAGTTAGTTCAAAAATATGTCAACAGTGTGGCAGTCATATAAGCAGTGCAGTAAATCATGTTAGCCATTTGTTAAATCATGCTAGCAGTTTGTTAAATCATGTTAGCAGGTTGGCAAATGAAATTAGCAGTATGGTACTGAAAATCACGTTGGATAAATCATGTAGCAGTGTTATCATGCTAAATGCATTGTGCAGTAGTGTTAGCAGTGTGGTGAATCATGTTAGTACTGTGGTAATTCATGTTAGCAGTTTGGTAAATCATGTTGGCAGTGTGGTAAATCATGCTAGCAGTGTGGTAATCATGCAAGAGACATTTCAACAGGGTTGTAAATCATGTTAATATTTTGGTAATTCATGTTAGCAGTGTGGTGAATCATGCTAGAAACATGCGAACAGTGTGCAGAAACATGCTAACAGTGTGGTAAATCATGTTAGCAGTGTGGAAAACATAGTTAGAAACATGTTAACAGCGTGCTGAAACATTTGTAGTATGCATACATCATGTGGCACAACCCTCTGCTCAATTTCTGTTTGGCTGTCTGTCAATTTACTTTCAAATTACAGTTCTTTACCACAGGGTTAAGAAAGCAGTGCTTGAAACAATGATGAACTGGTTTTAAGTGCAGTTAGAAAAGCCCTTAGGACTCTTAGAAAAGCTGCACACTGCAGTTTGTATTAATTAAGTGGCCTTCGCCAAATAAATGCACATGCATTTATTGCATTAATTCTGAAATGTGTCATAGCAGTATAGTGTGTGAAGAGCTGTTTGTTACTGATATGATGATTTTTCCTAAAGCATGTCAAATTGCTTCATTATATTGTAGAAATTCTTCTCTATAGTTTCAGTCGTCTTGCGTAGCTCAAAAATGCTTACGGTTTCTTTTGTGAAGGTCTGAGAACTTTGAGTGGTGGTATTTTCTTGAAGTGAAGTTAGACGTCTGTTTCTTTATCACACAGTGTTCTTACCAACAGTGAGTCTGGCAGAAATGCCACCAGAGCACCTCGCACACAGCTCTCTTTGGCATTTACAGTCTTTTTCTTGGCAGGCGACTGTGAAAACCAGTTAATTGCTTGCAGTGGTAAATTCTTTACATTCAAGATTTTTGGAAAAGCACTCTTAATAGCGTGCATATAGTGTCCCCGTACCTGACAGGTGTCATTGAAATAGTCCTGAAAATTCGCCTATCTTGGTGACAGCTCTAGGCTCTGGGAATGGCAGAAAAGAGTTGCTTTTTCAGAGCTAAAAACTCTGCTGGCCTACAGATAATTTCACACATGCTGATCACTACAGTCCAGGGGTTTTTAGACTGAGGTCCACGGCAGTTCTAGAAGGTCAGTGGAAATGTTTGGAGAATAAAAAAGATAAAAATGAAATGAAGTAAAATACATAATCAAACATAAAATATTAGACATTGTTTTAGCCGTATTTAATTTGTATTCATTTTTTTTTTGCCTAGTTTTTGCTGTACATATATAAAATGTGTATATATATATATATATATATATATATACCCTTCCAGCTTCAACCCATCACTGTGAAACACCTGTACACTCTTACATTCACACATATAAACTATGGACAATTTTAGCTTACCTAATTTACCTATACCGCATGGCTTTGGACTTGTGGGGGAAACTGAAACACCCGACAAAAGCCCACGCCAACACGGGGAGAACATGCAAACTCCACACAGAAATGCCAACTGACCCAGCAGAGGCTCGAACCAGTGACCTTCTTGCTGTGAGGTGATCATGCTACCCACTGCACCACCGAGATGTCCATTATATTTTATTTTATTTTATTTTTCAAGCAGGTTTTATTTAAAACCTTTGTTTTTATTTGTTTTTATTTTTTTTAAGTTAAGGAATATTAAACAATGTGATTTGACCAAATAGACTAACTGACTGACTCACTAACTAACTAGCTAGTATCTAGCTAACAAACAAGTAAACAAATGAATGAATGAACAACCAAACAAAGGAACGAGCAAACGAACGAGTGAACAATGAATGAATGAACAATTAAATTAATTATCTAATGAACTAGATTAGATTAGATTTAGATTCAACTTTATTGTCATCACACATGTACAAGTACAAGGAAACGAAATGCAGTTTAGGTCTAACCAG
>CAIGQZ010000217.1:6682011-6714385 GCA_903798205.1 Danio tinwini | reverse complement strand
AGGGAGACAGCTCTGGGGAAGAAGCTGTTCTTTAGTCTGCTGGTTTTTGTCCGGGGGAGCCTGAAGCGCCTGCCAGAAGGCAGGAGAGAAACAGTCTGTGAGCAGGGTGAGAGGAATCTTTAAGAATACTGCGTGCTCGGCGCAGACAGTGTTTCCTCTGGATGTCCTCTATGGCTGGCAGTGTGGTCCCTGTGGTGCGTTGGGCAGTGCCTTACGCTCCGCAACAGAGCAGCTTCCATACCAGACTGTGACACAGTTCGTCAGGATGCTTTCTATTGTGCAGCGGTAGAAGTTCACCAAGACGGCTGATGACAGCTGGTTCTTCTTAAGTTGCCTTAAGAAAAATAGGCGCTGGTGAGCCTTCTTGACCAGGCTGGAGGTGTTGGTGGTCCAGGAAAGGTCCTTGGAGATGTGGGTCCCCAGGAACTTGAAGGATGATACAGGCTCGACGGCCATCCCATTGATGTAGATGGGATCATGTGAGCCTGTTCGTCCCTTCCTGAAGTCCACAATGAGCTCCTTGGTCTTGTCGGTGTTAAGGAGCAGATTATTGTTGGTGCACCACGTGGCCAGATGCTGTATCTCCTCCCTGTAGGCAGTCTCATCGTTGTTGCTGATTAGACCAATCACTGTGGTGTCATCTGCAAATTTGATGATGGCGTTGGATCTGTTCACAGGCCTACAGTCGATGGTGAAAAGGGAGTAGAGGAAGGGGCTCAGCACACAGCCCTGTGGTACACCAGTGTTGAGTGTGACGGTGGTGGAGCAAATGTGGTCTGATCTAACATTCTGAGGTCTGTTAGTCAGAAAGTCCATAACCCAGTTACAGAGAGACGTGTCTATATCCAGGTCTCTAAGTTTGATCATTAACTTAGAGGGTATGACAGTGTTGAATGCTGAGCTGAAGTCAACAAACAGCATTCGTGCATAAGTGTTTTTATTGTCCAGGTGTGTGAGTACAGAGTGCAGTGCTATGGAGACTGCATCTTCTGTGCTCCTGTTGCCACGGTAGGCAAACTGATGTGGGTCCAGTGTGGATGGCAGAGAGTCTTTTTAGATGTGCCAGAACCAACCGCTCGAAGCACTTCATGATGATGGGTGTGAGTGCTACCGGGCGGTAGTCATTCAGACATGTTGGGCTGGAGTGTTTCGGCACTGGCACAATAGAGGTGGTTTTAAAGCATGTTGGCACAGCTGCTAGGTTAAGGGACAGGTTGAAAATGTCTGTGAATACCCCAGCGAGCTGTTCTGCACATGCTTTGAGGACACGCCCAGGAATACCGTCTGGTCCAGCAGCCTTACGCACATTGATCCGACTCAGTGCGGTGTAGACTTCTGAGGAGGTGAGTGTAATGGGTGAGTGGTCGGTTGAGGAAGTGATCCTGATGTAGGGTTCATTATTGTCTCTTTCAAAGCGGGCATAAAAGTCATTAAGCTCGTTCAGGAAGGAGACATTTGTGGCTGTGGGTGTGGAATGGCTGGGTTTGTAGTTGCTGATGGCCTGTATGCCCTGCCACATGCGCCGAGGATCAGAGTTGGAAAAGTGCTCCTCTAGCTTTAGCTTGTAGCAGTGCTTGGCCTTTTTGATGCCCCTTTTCAGATTAGCCCTGGAAGTGCTGTAGGCCTGTGCATCCCCTGATCTAACTAGCAAATAAGCTTATGAATTTGCTAATGAACTAGCTAATAAATGAACTAGCTAATGAATTTGCTAATGAACTAGCTAATAAATGACAAGCTAACGAACTAACGAATCAACTAATGAACAAGTAATGGACTAACGAATGAAGAAACAAATGTAATGTCAAAATTAATGAACGATCAAATAAACAAAGGAACGCGCAAATGAATGAGCGAACGAACGAGCAAACAACGAGTGAATGAATGATTGAACGAACAAATTAAATATCAAATGAACTAACAAACTAGCTAACGAATGAAGTAGCTAACGAAAGAACTAGCTAACAAACTAACCAACGAATGAACTAACTAGCTAACGAATGAACAAACTAATTAATGAACAAACAAATTTGAAAAAATGAATAAACAGACAGCCAAATAAATTAAAATTTAATAAAATAAAGTAAAACAAATTAAAAGTAACTAATTCAAAATGAATTTGAAGATGAGTTTCACTTTTAGCAGATGGTTTGTGCAACTTTTGTATGAATTGTTGGCAATACTGTATGTTCTAATCTGTCTTCATGTCATAGAGTGGGTTTTAGAAGGGAAGCATGAGGCTAAAATGACGTCTTACAAAACCTCAAACGTGCTTATGGATATAGTGACTCCTCTCCATGCTAAGGCTGTGGCATTATGAGGAAAGAGACAGAAACTGAAAGCGATGCTGCTGTTTTTTTAATGAAGGCTTGTATGAGAGCCAGATTTCAGCCCCAAATCCATCAGCAGCAGCATTCTGCCATCACACGGGGAGCATTTACACATCTCTGTGTGTCTAATTACAGCCGATTCTGATTCTGAGCGGAGATAAACAGGAGAAATACAAACCACATACACACATACACACGTTTTAACAATTCCTCAAGCTGATGAATCATACAAGAGCAAAATATGATCAATATTTTATCATTCAGCAACTGCAAACTTTCTGTTATTTATAAACTGATCGTTATTTTTTTTTCTTTACCAATTGGAGGTAGAAGCTCTTTAACTTAAAGCTCTTTTATATGAATCATGTACCCACTACATTTCCTGTTTTAAATTTAGCAAACTGTCACTTACATTCACACATTTGGCAGAAGCTTTAGAAAAATATTTACAGTTTTACATATTTTCTCAGTTCAGCTCAGTGAGAAAATCGCCATTAAAGTTGTCTTAATTAAGTACATAGCAGTGCATATTAATAATCTAAATTGACTTTTTTATGCATAGAACAAACTGCACAAAACATCATGGAATATGATCATTACTTAATATTCTAATTATCTTTGACACAAAATAAAAAATGAATAATTTTCACACACAATATTATTATTATTATTATTATTATTATTATTATTAGTATTATTATTATTATTATTAATAAACTAATTTTGTCTGGAGCATTATCCCTCTCATAGCATTGTGACAACATAATCATTCATTCATTTTGTCTTTGGCTTAGTCTCTTTATTCATCAGGGGCCGCACCTTGGAATGCAAACTTATCCAGCAAATGTTTTACATATCTTCCAGTTGCAACCCAGTACTAGGAAACATCTATACACACTCATTCACACACACACTATGCCCAAAAAACCAGATCACCCAGACGAAACCCATGCTAACAAGGGGACAACATGCAAACTCCACACAGAAATGCCAACTGGCCCAGCTGGGACTAAAACCAGCGACCTTCTTGCTGTGAGGCGACAGCACTGTATATTTACCGGCCACTTTATTAGGTACACCTGTCCAACTGCTTATTAATGCAAATTTCTAATCAGCTAATCACATGGCTGCAACTCAATACATTTAGGCATGTAGACATGATCAAGCTGATCTGCTGCAGTTCAAACTGAGCATCAGAATGGGGACTTTGAATGTGGCATGGTTGTTGGTGCCAGATAGGCTGGTCTGAGTATTTTAGAAACTGCTAATCTACTGGGATTTTCACGCACAATTTAGGGTTTTCAGAGAATGGTCAGAAAAAGAAAAAAAATATCCAGTGAGCAGCAGTTCTGTGGGCGCAAATGCCTTGTTGATGGAGAATGGCCAGACTGTTTCCAGCTGATAGAAAGGCAACAGTAACTCAAACAACCACTCGTTACAAATGAGGTCTGCAGAAGAGCATTTCTGAACACACAACACGTCCAACTTTGAGGCGGATGGGCTACAGCAGCAGAAGACCTTTGACATCAACAACATGAAAGCATAAATCCATCCTGCCTTGTATCAGCAGCTTAGGCTGGTGGTGGTGTAATGTGTGGGAGATATTTTCTTGGCACACTTTGGGCCCATTAGTATTTATGATCACAGTGTACTCATCTTCTGATGGTTACTTCCAGCAGGATAACGCGCCATGTCATAAAGCGTGAATCTTCTCAGACTGGTTTCTTGAACCTGGCAATGAGTTCACTGTACTTAAATGGCCTCCACAGTCACCAGATCCTCAATCCAATAGAGCACCTTTGGGATGTGGTGGAACGGGAGATTCTCATCGTGGATGTGCAGCCGGAAAATCTGCAGCAACGGCGTGATGCTGTCATGTCAATATGGACCAAGATCTCTGAGGAATATTTTCAGTACCTTGGTAAATCTTTGCAATGAGGGATTAAGGTGGTTCTGAGAGCAAAAGGGGATCCAACTCACTACTAGTAAGGTGTGCCTAATAAAGTAGCCGGTCAGTCTATATATTTATATAGCCTGTATGAGAGATAGCTAGTTTAAAATATCTAATGTTTGTGTGAATATAAACACAGACATTTAGTGCTATATAGTCAAGTTACAGAAAAACTACAAAAAACCCAAATATGTATATATTTATTTATTTGTTGTTTTTTTGTAGTTCTTTTTTGTAACTTTGACTATATAGCACTAAATGTCTGTGTTTATATACACAAACTTTAAATATTTAAAATTAGCTAACTCTCATTCCAGCTCGGCTGTATGTAATGTCTGTTTTTTATGGAGAGTGTCATGCATATTGTATTGCTCCGCTGCAGTCGCAGATGGCTGTTTACATTTGTTTGCTTTCTGCTGCTTTCCTTTTATATCTTTGAATCCTGAAATCTTGCGAATGTGTCTGTGGGGAATTACGCCGCCTCTCTCTGTCTCCCCCTCAGGAGGCTTCCTGCTAAACGGGTAAACTTCAGTCTCTTAACAAGCAAGACGACCAAGCAAAACAGCAGAAGGTCGGCATATTCACAGTCGTGCCGTATTGCCGTCACCCTGGCACCGATGCCAAGCCTAATAGTGTGATTTTGGGCCGAAGCGTGCCGTGATGTGTTTTCGATAATGAGAAGCTGTGCTTTCTGTGAGCTGATGCCATGCACCACAGGGCTTCTATCACAGTGACACCGAAACCCTCTGCCAGTCACTGTCCTGGAGAGGAATGGTTACTGAAACCTGCTATTAAACTGGCCCTGGCCATGGTGCTATATGGCTCTGATGCTATCAGTTCTGCTTTTGGATCTGGAAAAATTAATAATGATAATAATAATGCCAACAAATCCAGTATATTATTGCCAAATAAACATTATTATTAAGGTGACATGGCTCAGGGGCTCAGTTGGCATTTCTGTGTGGAGTTTGCATGTTCTCCCCGAGTTGGCGTGGCTTTCCTCCAGGTGCTCTGGTTTTCCCCACAGTCCAAAGACATGCGCTATAGGTGAATTGAACAAACTAAATTGGCCCATTTTATGTGTGTTAATGAGTATGTATGGATGTTTCCCAGTGATGGGTTGCAGCTGGAAGGACATCCGCTGCGTAAAACATATGCTGGATAAGTCGGCGGTTCATTCCGATGTGTAAAAAAATAATAATACTGTTAAAACCTTACTGCTACTCAACCCTTGTCCTAGAGCGGCAGACAGATTTTTAGTCCTGCTGCTCTCTTGCTTCTCCTGGGAATCATAGAGGCCCGTGTTTGTGTCGTCCGTAAGTGTGTCATCTTCCATGTCCTGTGTTTGGAGATCAGTCCTGGTTTTTCTTCTGTTGGTTTGGGAGAAGGCGGTTAGGGGTAGACTTTGATCCACTATGTGTGTGTGTGTGCGGGGGTGCTTGTGTGTATTCTCTAGTTTCCATTGTGGATCTTGTAGTCTGAAACATGATGCAACAGCTAAGTATCCTTTAGAACCATAATGCTTGCAAAATCAATGTTTGCAGTCTAAAACAGGTATGTCTATAAGTATACAATAAAATGTGCTTAGAAGGAAGATGACAATATGTCAAGTTGTTTTAAGGATATGAGTAAGCAATGTCTTTTTTTTTTTTTTGTTGCTTTTAAATGTTTTTCAATAGTTCACACTTAGCTGATGATCAATAAAGCGTCATTGGCATGCTGTCCCGGGAGAGAGCCCTGAGCTCGTAATGTCCTCGAGCCCGGGGCTCCTTCCCGTTAGAAGGGCGAGAGCGAAGTTCGAGCTCAGGAAGGTCTCGAGAACTCCCCTGCTTGTCGCCGTGTGAGAAGTGTAAACTAAGGTTGTCTTAGGTAATAACTTGGTTTAGTCGATTGGCTATGGTGTATGTTTTTGGACGTGGGAGGAAACCAGGGAACCCGGGGGAAACCCACAGGAACACGGGGAGAACATGCAAACTCCGCACAGAAACGCCAACCTGCCCAATAGGAGGTTGAACCTGCGGCGTTCTTGCTGTGAGGACGCCGTGTCGCCCTATAGGAAAAAGGGTGGAAGTAGGGGTGGAAGGGGACGAACTTCAAGACGAAGATAACTGGAGTGAAAGCTCTGGTTATTTATAGTGTGTCCGTAATCATCTAATAGGGCAGATTATGGAGCTAATAAGGTGCCAGCCATGTTGATCATAAGCATGTGATCCTCTCGAAATTAGTTTATAAACAAACCACACTTAAAGCATATAAGCCTCAGTATTCTAAATTTGTACATCATGATAAACACAAGTACAAAGAACTCATTATCATTGTAAAAAGTATACATTTATTGTGCAAAACTTATTAAGTAACACTGTGCATAATTATAAAAGTCAATAACCCATACAGACTTTTTAAAATAAAATCAACTTGTTGCTTTCAAGTAGGGATGTCCCGATGAGGTTTTTTTTTGCCCTTGAGTCCGAGTAATTTGATTTTGAGTATCTACCGATACCGAAACCTGATCCGATAATTCTATAATACATAAAAAAAGAATAAAGAAGAGCAAAGAAACAGATCCAGGATGTTCCTGATTTTTGTTTAATTCACTTTATTTTAACATTCAACAACTCTGTTAACAAGGTAGCTTGAACAATCAAGTAATAAATAACATACATTTTTCATTTTTGGACTTTAGTACAACAGTAAATATATATAAAAAATCTAATATAAAAACTAATAACACCTCAACTTAAAATACCCGGCAGGCAATCCCAAGTTTACATATCGCACAATTTGCTATGGCAATGTTGTCGTCGTCTACTTTAAAATACCTTCAGACCACAGACATACTCGTGCTCTCTGTGCTGCTTCCGTGTTCTACTTTACCGGCATTTAACCAATAGCGTCTCTGCAGCACAGTGATGTCAAGCCGCATGCTTTGCTGTTATATATTTGAGCCCTGATCGGGAGGTAATGTCTGATTCCGATCTAGTCTGAAACCACATGATCAGGCCCGATTTACAATTACGTGATCGGATCTGGACATGCGTTCTTTTAAGGCATTGTTTACTCATTTTTTTAAGCAAAATTATCTAATCTAAGTACTTTTTAAAGTGCAGAGGCTAGAAGTAGTGCACTGGGTTAAGTACATAAATGACAAAAGCGAAACAAATGAAAAACAAAGTTGAATGATTTTTTTTTACTTAAAATGGGTACATTGCATTTCTAAAAGTGTCCACATTTTAAAAGCATGTACGCATAATGTGTCAAAAGGCATACTGATTTAGAAATCATTATTCAAACAAATAAAAAATCTTAAAAAAAGAAAAAAAAGGTAAGAGTACAGTACGTCTTACAATTAAACATGTTTCATGATTATTCATATTTACTGTGACATTTACTCATTTAGCTTATGCTTTTATCCAAAGTGACAAATGAGGAACAATGCAAGCTCTGTCATTGATTTTTTAAGAAATCTGAAATTGAATTAATACTGCTTGACAAAAGCTGCTGAATAGCATGTGCACTGCAGTAAAGCATCTTCTGAATATAGAGAAATATCACACTTTATTATTTCAGTACACAGATTGCATGTATTTATAATAACAAAATAGCAAAATTAATGCAGTATTTAATGATTTTTTTGTGTATATTTATTCATAAATATATTAATTATTTTAACATTTGTTTAAAGTTTTAGAAATGTGAACTTAAAAATAAAAAGCAATCCATTGCTCATGAATCTGCCGAGAGCAGCCTTACCTTTGCCAGTTTTTCTGGAATCTACCACTGACTTACATGTATGCCTCAATATTAGCTATGTTTCCATTCAACTTTTGGATATGCGCATAAAGAACAGTTGATGGAAACTCCTTGATGCACGTACGTTTTGAAAACATGTATAAAAACATATGCGCATAACTGAGTAGGATAAACTTTTTATTCTTTAAAAAAAGATGCACATAAACCACGATGGAAACACTTTTACTTAAGAAATTCCAGTATGAGCATTTAAAAAAGTCATGTGATTTTGTTATAAGAGATCTTGTGATAATAAAAATGTGTGTGAATGGACAAACCAGCAGGCTGACTGTAAAACATCTAAATGTTGTTTTGGTCATTCGAAAACGTCTTAACTATTCCAGTATTAGTGTTATTATATTTTTTAATTACCTCCAGGTCTGTCAAGAGCATCTGCACTCCGCATTTCAAGCCTACAAATGCCACCATGTGTTCATTGCATGTCGTCATTTATCTTCTGAGGCGCAAATCATTTATTAAATGAGGAAAAGATTCACGCAGATTCTCCTACCAAAGCAAATTCAGTTTTTACTTTTGATAATTGGTGCCAGTTAATCAGGAAGTGATGATTTTGTTCTTTTTGAGTCTGATTGAAAGGCTGCTTTATTCGCACGTCTTTTATGCAATGTTCCTGTTTCGCATATAAATTTAATTCATATATTTGGATTGAAATATACAGTTAATGTCACTCGAATAATTCAGTTAATAGAGTTTCTAAGGTTTGACTAGCAGGATCTCTGTTTGTTTGACTGTTTTATATGTAATAATAGCAAAATAGCTAGATTAATTCAGCTAAAAACTTTTTTCTGTCTCTCCTTTTCTTATTTTCTCTCCAGAGTCTCCAGAGAGGAACCTCAATGAAGAAGCGGCCAGAGTAAATAATGACTGCTCCGTGTGGTGTTCCTGTCATCGGCGGCCCATCGCTGAGATGAGCGAGGCTTTAAGCAGTAGGGGATTTGAGCAGGTTTGTCCCACTGTGTTCTGATTGCTAATACACAGCAGTGTTGTTCCAATTACCAACCCTCTTAAAGCCACCAGACCTGACTAAAACCCATCGGAAGCGTCCGTGTTTATCAGGACCCGAGCTGTCAGAATCATAATTACAGAGAGACTTCAGTTGTTCAGTTTAAATCACACTTTGTATCAGTCAAGCTGGAGTGAATCTGTCAGCCCTAGTTTTGAATAATTCAATTAATGGAGCTTCTAAGAGGTGGCTTGACTCAGCAGGACGGCTGTTTGTTTGGCTTTTGCTGTTTTATATGTAATCCAGTGTTATAGCCAGTTGTTCATCATGACTGCAGTCGATATCTTGTGCATAGACTGCCATCTCTAATAAGACCACATGGGTGTAAAACGCTTGGCTTGAGAGGGTAATGTGGATATTGTATGTAGATTCTTAAGATTATTTTAATAATAATATTTTTTTGGAAAGAATATAGTGAATAAAGATTAACTGTCTGTGCAAGAAACACTGTTTACAACTTTTTTTATCTTTAATTTTCAGCCTTAGCAGAGTCCTATGGTTTGATTCCTGTGTCATGGATTGATTATTTAAGTTGAGTTGAATAGACAAGAATGCAGTTGTTTAGACTGGCTATAAATGGCTATATTTATTCAGAAACATATCAATTATTTGGTTATAGTTTTAGAAATGTGAACTTCAAAATAAAGCAGCGATCTTTCCCTCATGAATCTGGATAAGAGCATCCATATCTCTGCCACTTTTTCTGGAATCTACCGCTGATTTAACTAATGGAGTTATAGTCAGTTGTTCATCATTACTGCAATGAATATCTTGCTCATAATCCATTATCTCTAATAAGACCACACGAGTGTAAAATGCTTGGCTTGAGTTCATAAACATATTGTGGATATTGTGTCACAAAATATTGAAGTTTTGATTGAAGTTTTATAAATGTGACCTCCAGAATGAAAGCAGCCCACCATCCCTCATTAATCTGCTGGCAGCATCCTTACCTCTGGGAGTTTTTCTGGAATCGACCACTGACTTACATGTACTGTATGTCTCTATAGACCGTTTAAATGTGGTGATGTCATTAGCCCATGAACATTTCTCATAATTGTATCAAGATGTAATTCAAACATAACATTAAAATAGCTATCATAATAGTATTTATCAATATGCAGACCTTTTTGGATTCTCGGAAGCTATAGAAATTAAAAATGTAAAACAGGAAATACGGTAGCACCATTGTTATTGTTTACATCCCTCAAAATGGTTTATATGTAACTCCATTAATTCAATTAATGGAGCTTCTAAGTTGTGGGTTGGCTCAGCAGGATGGCTGTTTGTTTGGCTTTTTGCTGTTACTAGTCAGTTATTCATTATGACTGCAGTGGATATCTTGCGCATAAACCAGCATCTCTAATAAGACCACATGGGTGTAAAATATTTGGCTTGAGTTCATAGGATGAACGTATTGTGGATACAGTATGTAGATTCTCAATATATTTTAATAATAATATTTTTGGAAATAATAGTAATGAACAAATACAAACAGTCTGTCTGTGGAAAAAAAAGAACAGTAAATAGTGCATGGTTTGATTCCTGTGTCATGAATTGCAGTTTTGAGTGTCTTTTAGGCAAGAATGTTGTTGTTTAGACTTTAAATACATGGCTATATATTTATTCATAAACAAAAAAATAAAAAAATCGGACATTTGGTTACAGTTTTAGTAATGTTTCCTCCAAGATGAAAGCATTGATCCTTCACTCTTGAATCTGCAAAGATCATCCTTACCTCTGCCAGTTTTTCTGGAATCTACCTCTGACTGACATGAACTGTATGTCTCTATATGTCATCCGGAAATTTTTATTAATGGAGCTTCTAAGTTGTGGGTTGGCTCAGCAGTATGGCTGTTTGTTTGACTTTTGCTGTTTTATATGTAATCCAGTGTTATAGGCAGTTGTTCATCCTGACTGCAGTGGATATCTTGCGCATAAACCAGCATCTCTAATAAGACCACATGGGTGTAAAATATTTGGCTTGAGTTCATAGGATGAACGTATTGTGGATACAGTATGTAGATTCTCAATATATTTTAATATTAATATTTTTGGAAATAAATGTAATACACAAATACAAACAATCTGTCTGTGAAAAAAAAGAACAGTAAACAGTGCATGGCTTGATTCCTGTGTCATGAATTGCAGTTTTAAGAGTCTTTTAGGCAAGAATGAAGTTGTTTAGACTTTGAATACATGGTTATATTTCTTCATAAAAAAATATAATAATTTGAACATTTGTTTAAATTTTAGAACTGTTTTCTCCTAGATGAAAGCATCAATCCTTCGCTCATAAATCTGCAGAGATCATCCTTACCTCTGCCAGTTTTTCTCAAATCTACCGCTGACTTACATGAACTGTATTTCTTTGTATGTCACTTGAAAATTTGAATTAATGGAGCTTCTAAGTTGTGGGTTGGCTCAGCAGGACGGCTGTTTTTTTTAGCTTTTGCTGTTTTATATGTAATCCAATGTTGTAGTCAGTTGTTAATCATGACTGCAGTGGATAGTGCATAAACCAACATCTCTAATAAGAACACATGGGTGTAAAATGCTTGGCTTGAGTTTATATGATTAATGTATTGTGGAGACTGTATGTAGATTCTCAAGATATTTTAATATTTATGTTTTTTGAAAATAATTATAGTGAATGAAGAGAAACAATCTGTCTGTGCAAGAAAAAAACTAAACAAAAACAAAACAAAACTGAACAGTCCATGGTTTGTTTCCTGTGTCATGGATTGCAGTTTTAAGTGTATTTTAGGCAAGGATGTAGTTATTTAGACTTTAAATACATGGATATGTGTATTCATAAAGCTAGCTTTTATTTGGTAATGTGTTTAAACAGTTTTAGAAATGTAAACTTCAAGATGGAAGCAGTCATCCATCGCTCATGAAGTGGCTGAGAGCAATCTTACCTCTGCCAGTTCTTCTGGAATCTACTCCTGACATGTTTAGACTCAGCAGGAAGGCTGTTTTTTTAATTTTCCTGTTTTATATGTAATCCAGTATCAAAGCCAGTCATTCATCATGACTGTGGTCGATATCTTTATCTCTAATAAGCCCACATGTGTGTAAAATGCTTAGCTTGAGTTCATATAATGAAAATATTTTTTGAGTTGCTCTATGTAGATACTCAAGATATTTTAATATGTATTTTTGTAAAAGTTTATTGTATATAAAAAAAAAGGCCCTGGGCATTAGTTTCAGCTCTTTTTTTAATGGGAAAGAAGCAACTCTTTGCCAATATGGTGATGAGATGTTAGTGTAAATTGGCTTTTCTGTTATTATTTCTACAAATGAAGTAGAAATGTTCACAATTTTATGATTTTATTTATGAAAAGGAGAAGGTATTGTGTATGATATGATGATTTGTAAATAATTACATTATTACAAGAGTTAGTTCACCCAAAAATGACAACACAGGCTCATTGTGAAAACGTACCCTCGCATACATTTCTGGAGAGTAGAGATGCTCCGATCGATCGGCCGGAGATCGGTATCAGCTGATAATCACATTTAATGACTCGATTGGTACTCGCTGATCTGGCCAATCTCATGAACCGATCACAAGTGTTTGTGTTAGTTGGAGATGAGCAAAATATTTGAATGATCTTGCATGTATTAGGCCTTTTTACGTGTAAGAACTGAAAGAACATCTGTGTTTTTAACAATATTGCAAGATCACTAAACCCTGGCTGAAACTATTACATAAATAAAACATATACATTTTTTTTTTCATGAATAGTTAAATATAACTTTTTGTAATATACTTATTGCAATAAACAGTAGATTATAGGCCTATTTCCTTTTAGTAAAGAAGGATTTATAGGTGTGCATTTTAACTTCTTATTACTACTACTTTTTTTAATTAAGACATTTTGAATTCTTCTTCCATCATTTGTAGTGTTTTCAAAATACATTGTCATTTGTCTTTATATTTTTTTATTTGTTTTATCTATTTTCTGTAAAGTTGCTTCCGACTATGACATGTTCAAACCTAAATGGCTATAAGAGGCACGTTTATTGGTTATTTGCAGCATTCTACAGGGCAGTATGACACCGCCGACGGCTTCTGGTTTTTTTTTTTGCTACCAGCTACCAGTTAACCTAGTCTTACAAGTTTACCTAGTGGCTCACCACGTACGTAGACTTCAGATTCAGAGATAAGTTGACCGCGATGATGGGATTCGAGTCTGGCGAAGAACCATTCCAGAAAGCAGGTAAAACACAAGGCACAAGGATTTAGGGAAGGGGACTGGTGGAGTTATTGGTCGGTCAGCCAGTCAGTCAGTCAATCGACAGCAGCCTCTGGTGGATTTACATGAGAATAGCAGGTGCGAATGGCACCCATGAAATAAATTTGAGATCTGAAAAAGCACACACAGTGGTCTTTGGTGTGTCGTGAAAACAACAACTGCAAAAAACGTACCTCCTCGAACGTATTTCATGTTGTCCAGAAATGTATACGGGGTACATATCAATATAGAGCCTAGGTTGAAAAATGATGAGTCTGTAATTAATGTCCCACTCAATATTTTTTGTTTGTTTTTTTGTGTATACACAAAAGTGTTCTTGGAGCTTCATATTATTACAGTTGATCCACTGAAGTCACGTGGGATGTTTTGACTGCGCTTTTGATGCTTTTTCTGAACATTTCAGGACTCTTGCTGTCTGTGGAGGATGAGAGAGAGCTCTCATTTCATCTAAAATAATAAAATTTGTGTTCTAAAGATGAAAAAAGGTTTCAATGGATTGGAATAGCATAAGGGTGAGATTAATTACAGAATTAACATTTTTGGGTGAATTAATCCTTTAGTTTACAGACCGCATGTAATTCAGCTGGCACATACTGTAAGTATTCTCTGTGTGTTCTGCACTGGAAAACATAATGTACAATTATACACAAAATATTGAGGAAATAAATGACTGAAGTAGTCATTATCTATTACTAATACTAATTATCCTATAATTCACTTTTTTATAAATATATATTTTTTAAATATGATGTATCCCTTTAAAAGTAGCAGAAAACCAGTATGCTGTATGTACTGAACATGCACTTTTAAACAATGCTTGTAAAACTTTTAATATTATGTGCAAATCAGAGAGCTCTCTATTTTTTATTGCATACTGTGGTTAAAATTGAGAGCACCTCAGAATCGTTCTCTATAGACATATTAAATTAATCTTTAATATATCTCTAAATAGTGTTGTTAAGTTCCGCTTTACTGAGCAGCCTGACATCCTCTGTTAAGAGCAATAGTTCAATATGTAGCTCCAATATTCAGTCCTTCCTGGAAGTGAAGGAGACTTTATTGAATTCCACTGGGCTCTTTTGAAAATAGCAGAAATTCCAGTCCCAGTGAAGAAAATGTGATAAGTGAATTGTAAATCTCTGGGTTAGAAATATTGGACTCTTGGGGTAATATATTTCTGTCAGACTCAGACATGTAATGAGCTTAAATAGTGGCCGAGTTCAGGGATGCTCCTGAAGTAGAAGAAAAAAATAAATAAATAAAAAAGATTTGAGCAGAGAGCTTGTCATCGTACTTCTAACGGCATAAGCAACTTTGGGAATTTCAGTCTTCAACTTTCATAAGCCTTTAACTCCTATAGCAGGGCTAAATGTTCACGCCGATGAGAGCGACATAAAACATGACAGACCCATGTGGAAGATTTTACACACTCTTACTCTTTGATATTTGTATTTTTAGTTGATTAAGTGAAAGAAGTTGTACTCTCCAGAGATACAGACAAGTTTGTGCTTTAACTTCTCAAATTCAAAGTTCATTCCAACATCCTTCATTCCCACATCCTTGGGTTATTGAAGATGTAGATCACTATTTTCCTTCAGTAAAACATAAGGGTGATTAAAATAATGCAAGACAACAGCAGCACTTTTGATATTCAGATATATAGAAATTTATAAAATAACAAATAAAATCAATAAATTAATCTGCAAGAGACTGAACACTAACTTTTTTTTTACCTTTAATCAACAGCCACAGTAAACCAAGGTTATTATAGTTAACAAAAATTTATGAAAAAATAAAAACTAGAATTAAAAAAACATTTTTGTTAACTGAAATGAAAAATAAAAACTTTTTAGTTCACCAGCCAAACTTTTTAAATTTATTTACATTTTTTTTTACTAGAGCTGAAACTGTATTGCGTACATACAAAACTAACTAAAACTAACTAAAATTATAACAAAAACATCCTTTGTTTTCGTCTTTGTAAATGTATTTAATACAGACTGTAAGCCTTTTTAGAAGTAAAGCTATTTACTTTGTGCTGCCAGGTGTTTGACTGTACAGCACCTCAGTGTCTGTAATCCTGCTGCCGTTGGCCAGATCAGTCCAGATTAAAAACATTAAAAGTAATAATTTAACAAATTTGTGCCCAGTAAAGGGTCTTATTTCTGTATTAGTGATCACAATCACGAACAAATCATTCTTTTTAACCAGATCTTTTAAGTGAACCGGTTTAATTTGTTCACTAGATCGAACTGAATTATTTTAAGCGAGTTGTGTCTCCCCCCTCTGACTTGTGATAAACCAATATATACTGAGTTATTCAGTTATTTAGAACAGTACACTGACATCAGATTTGAGAAGCGGTGAACTGATACTGCACATGTGTGATTAAGTGAACCGAACACAAACAAAACATGACAGCCTGCTGTGACTGAACTAAACTTGAACAACTGCAGCACGAGTAAACCGAGGGTTTAAATGAGAGATTCTGGCGAAACGTAAGTTTATTTACTAACAGAAAGTCGTAATGGAATTTAAATAATTGAATCATGCTTCAGTTGGGTTGCAAACATAATTGTAAGAAACTTTTCAGATCATGGTAATGTTTTAAATTATGATTGCTGACTGCATATTTTTCATATGTTAAGATCCGGTTCGGGTTAAAGATCCAAACTTACCATCACTACTGTGTATTTAACCTCTTAAGCAGCCTTGCACTCATATTTTACTTAAATCCGCTATCTTGTGGGCTTTTGTATTTGAATTTGACAATGGGTAGTGGTAAATGGTAGTGTTCTTGTGTCTTGTGTCAGCCTATCTTTGCTTAAGTTTTTATTATACAATATTTATTCTGACAATTTTGAATCTTGCACCTAACAAATATCCTAATTAAAAAAACAACAACAAAGGAAAAAGTATAACTAAAACACTGAAACTAATAAAAACTAAACTAAAATTAAGCAATTTCAAAATATAAAAACTAATCAAAACTAGTAAATCTGCCTCTAAAAACTAAGTAAAACTAACTGAGTTTAAAAACAAAAAGTCAAAACAAAATAAAAACTAAAACTAATGAAAAATCCAAAACTATTATAACCTTGCAGTAAACAGCCCATGATTGTATTCCTATTCTTGTGTCATGAATTGCAGATTAAAGTAATTTAGTTGAGAAAATTTTTATTTAGACTTCAAATTCATGTCTGTATTTACTTATACAGATAGCACCAATTTAGAAATTAAACGGTTTTATAAAAGTGAACTCCAAGCAGTTATTCATCACTCATAAATCTACTGAGAACAGCCTTACCTCTGCCAGTTGTTCTGGAATTTACCTCTGACTAATGCCGTGGTCACTCTAAACTTTGAGTAATCGAAATTCTGACATATGGCACTGCAAAAAGGGGCGGGATTAAACAAGATGATTAGACATTCAAAAAAACAACAAGCGATTGGTCCATGTTTTAAATTTCTGTATGGAGAGGTCATGTTTAGATCTTCATTTGGTCTCACGCAATCACGTAATGTGATTTCGCAGGTCAGAGTTCACCAAGCTTGAACTTTGCAACACAGAGAACTGCAAAACGTTCCTGTTTGTCGCATTCACTTCCGTATGAATGGAAGTCTATAGGACAAAAAGTGCAGTGTGACCATGGCTTTACATGTATGTCTCTATAGTGGTTAAACTTGTGATATAAATTTAATTTTGACCAGCCTGTCATGCTGAGCAGAGCAAAGATGGTTGATGCTTCGGCACAAGAAGGAGACAGAGACCACATAATAAGTCCATAATAGAGAACAAATCATTACAGAACAGGTAAGTGACATTCTAAGTCGATCTCTCTCTTTTGTATGTTGTAGTGCTGTATTTATACCATAGCAATCTGGTAGTGTTTGCTTTGCTTTGGCTTTTTTAGGGGTTAATTATTGTGATATCTCAATTGCAACAGAGAAATACTGGGAAATCTCTGTAGACTGATGACATTTCATGCCGTTCAGCCTTATAATCTTAAATTGTGACCTGTTTTGTCATCACTTTAGATGTTACGCTAGGGAATCATTCAAATACTAGTTCTAAATAAACATTTGTGAAATAGTAGAAGGTTTTTGCTGTTCTGACCATCAGCTGCAGATGAATGGCGGAAGAAATTTGTTCCTCATGCAAAAGGATTTTTGAGACTGTGTTTGATTTTCTTTTTTATATACACGGTTATGCTGTCAAACACAATATCACACTTGTAGCAGTGCGATGTGGCTGTATATCATCACTGGTGGGACACTAAGGCACTCGGCCTTGAGCCAACGCAACTATATAAATATAGTTTTACAATTTGTGAAATATTTTTTATCATATCTGCTGATGGTTACTAAATATTATTGTTCGCTTGATAATATTTTCATAATAATATTGTTTAATAAAACTGTTTGGTATTGTACTAAGATGTTACATTGTTATGCCCTTGGATCACACAATTGCACAAATCCAAACCACATAAGACTCTTATGTTGAAAGGGAATGAAACATTAATTGCCTTTTAAGTGCAAAACATTAAGTTTTAATCTCAACAGACAACCAATGTTTTCATGGGAGACGGACTATATGAAAAACGATGTACTACTAGAAGGATCGCTTTCCACAGCGGACATTCAAACAAATGTTTTACTAACTTGAAACTTGAAATATTAATGAGGCATTCTCAAATTCAAATTCAAGCTCAAGATCTAGATGCTTTATTAACATGACTTTTGTACAGTTTTGTCAAAGCATTTTAGATATCAATAAAATATGTCATATGTATTACAACATTGAATTAATAAAATATAAGGTAAATGAAAAATAAATTACAAGAGAAAATAAAATTAAAATAAGATAATATCTCTAATAATTATAATGATTACAATAATTATTATTTTTTTATTATTTAAATAAGGCAATCGTTTTAGTTGATTAAACAATCCTTATGGTGTTGATGGTGTACGCATATTGTGCAGCCAGTTTAATAGCCATTTTGCATATTAAAGTTTTTAGCTTGTTGCCTCACAGCAAGAAGGTCACTGGTTTGAGTCCTGGCTGGGCCAGTTGGCATTTCTGTTTGTAGTTTGCATGTTCTCCCCATGATCGTGTAGGTTTTCTCCAGGTATTCTGGTTTCCTCCACAGTCCAAACACATGTGCTATAAGTGAACTGGATGAACTAAATTGGCCATAGTGTATGTGTGTGTGTGAATGAGAGAGTGTTTGGGTGTTTCCAAGTACTGGGTTGCAGCTGTAAGGGCATTTGTTGTGCAAAATATGCCATAGTAGTTGGCGGTTCATTCCGCTGTGGTGACCCCTGATAAATAAGGGACTAAGCTGAAGGAAAATTAATAAATTATTGAACGAATATTTCTCTCTTATATACATTTGAAGTCAGAATTATTAGCCCCCCTGGTTATTTTTTCTCAATTTCTGATTAACGATGAGAAGATTATTTCAACACATTTCTAAACATAATAGTTTTAATAACTCATTTACTGATTTATTTATTATTTATTTATTTATTATTATTATTTATATTATATATATTTTTTCAATACAGCTTAAAGTGACATTTAAATGCTTAACTAGGTTAATTAGGTTAACTAGGCATGTTAGGGTAATTAGGCAAGTTATTGTATAATGATGGTTTGTCCTGTAGACTATTGAGAGAAAAAATGCCTCAAGGGGCTAATAATATTCACCATAAAAAGTTTTTTTTCAAAAAACCTGCTTTTATTCTAGCCGAAATAACACAAATAAGAATTTCTTCAGAAGAAGAAATATTATCAGACATACTGTGAAAATTTTATTTGGGAAATATTTAAAAAAGAAGAAGAAGAACAATAAATTCAAACAGGGGCTAACAATTCTGTCTTCAACTGTATAAAAAGTTACCTTGAGATCTGAATCTACGACTGAAAGAGAAAGTTTTTAAAAACACTCTGTGATTGTTTCTTTTTAGTTTTACATTTGTGCTGGTGAATAAAACCAATATCACACTCATAGCCATGCAAGAGGACTCTATCTATCGACATGGATATTATTATCATCCTGATGTTGATGATGTTAATTTATTTATTGTTTTATTTCATTATTTATTTCTTTTAAGTCTGCTATATAATATACACCACACACAACCCCTGACCCAAAGAATGATAATAATACCACATTAGCATAATAGTTTTTTGTTATGGAGGGAGGTTTCCAATCATATGCAAAGTCAAATATTCTCACTGGACACTTTGAAACCACAGAAAATTGTATTAAGCCAGACTAAACTCTGACCTTGTTGAAATTAATGCAGCGGGTTTTCTCTCTCTTTTTTTCATTCAGCGGTGGTTCGCTTTTGTCCTAATGTGTGTACGCTTCATGACTCGAGTCCCTGGTGTCGTCTGTCATCTCTATAGTAAATGTCGGCCAGTCAGGCATGTGCAGTGTTAGACACCTCCTCAGCGGCGCTCAAATGCCATATGCAGAAAGATGTCCTTACCGTCTCTTTGTCCTTGAGACGCTCAGACTCAAAACACACACAGACCTGGAACTTTTAGAGACTTTAATCAGATAGTGAGATATGCTAGCGGTCAGTTTTGGGCGTTTTGAATTGTTTATTTTTCTGTTACGTTTTAAAACTGATAGGAAAGAAACATTTTTGGTGTGGTTTTATGTCAACACGAACTGTTCAGAATATACTTTATAATGCATTTTTAAAAACACGTTTATATTGCATTGAAATTAAATGTAGCATTAATTAAATGTATTATGTACATTGTTGGAATATTTAGTAAATTCCATGCATCTTCATTAAAAAAAGGTCAGGAGAGGTTTTTCATATTAGCTATTTATTGGATACAAATTAATAATTCGATTCACAGAATTCTGTTATCCTTTATGCAATGCAAGAGTTACATTCAGTGCAACAATTGTCATTTCCTGACTTCAACTTATAGGGGCAGCTGATAATTACAGGTGGAGTTTAGTGAAATTCATCACTTGTCAATCATTCTCCAGTTCTCCATTGGCCGCACCCATACATACGTCCTCTTTTTCTATGATTTCTCTGCACAACATTAAAAGTCTAAGCCTTTCTTAACACAGTTTTAACACATTTCTGCTGAGAGGAAGTTTAGCTGCGGAGCTCAGGTTAATTTTAGACAATCAGGCCTTTGCATTTCTATCAGCTCCATCTACTTCTGAAAAATGCTTCATTAGTATGCAAAACATATCACACTCGAGAAAAAGTTTGGATAATATAAATAACCTTAAACAATACAAATGCAATTGTTTAATGAAAAGAAAAAGAGACAAATAATAAAAATATATTATTTTTTACACAATAGCATATACAGTAAAAGACAAAATTATTAGCCCTCTTGTAAGTTTCCTTTTCAAATATGTCCCAAATGATGTTTAACGAAGCAAGGCATTTTTCACAGTATTTCCTTTAATATATTTTCATTTGGAGAAAGTCTTATTTGTTTTATTTCGACTAGAATAAAAGCAGTTTTTAATTTCTTTGAAACAATTTTATGGTTGATATTATTAGCCCTCTTAAGCAGTATTTGTTTTTGATTGTCTACAGAACAAACCATCATTATACATCATATATATATATCATTATAATGACTTGACCTAATTACCCTAACTTGCTTAATTAACCTACACACACAAAAAAAAATAAAAAATCGGCAAAACTGTTGCAAACAATTTTTATATGTTGAATTTAAACAAACAAATAAAATTAAGTAATGTTTAACTTAATTTGTTTGTTTAAATTCAGCCCAAATAAATAGTTTACAACCACTTAACGTAAAAAAAGTAAATCCAAGGAATCATCTTTGAATTATTTTTTTTAGCCTTTAAATGTCACTTTAACCTGAATACTACAGTATCTTGAAAAATATCTAGTAAAATATTATTTACTGTCATCAGGGCGGAGATTAAAAAAACTGTTATAAGAAATGAGTTATTAAAACTATAATGCTTAGAAATGTGTAGAAAAAACGTATTTCTGTTAAACAGAAACTGGTGAAATAAATATATATGGGCGGGGATATTAATTCAGGAGGGCTAATAATTCTGACATCAACTGTAAATCAAAATAAATCAAAGTATCAAAAAGTCAAATTAAATATTTCAAATATATTTCCAACATAGACTAATTGTGAATATGTACCCCGTATACATTTCTGGAGAGCATTAATTATGCAGCGAGAGGTATGTATGGCTGCATTTCGTGTTTAAAACGAAAGCTATGGGGCAGTATGACGCCGCCGCCGGCTTCTATTTCTATTCACACTACCAGCTGACCACCGATCTACGGCCGATGGCTTTTCCATTGTTACCAGTTTGCCCAGTGGCTCGGCGAGTACATCGGCGGACTTGAAACACAGAGCGGAGTTGACCACAATGACAGGGTTTGAGTCCGGCAACAAATGGTTCCAGAAAGCAGGTAAAACAAAAACAAAAGGCAAAAAATAATAAACAAGTAAATAACGTGAGAACGTGGTAAGATCTGAAAACGTGGTCAAAATCAGGCGGCTTTTCTTTTTCTGGATTGCTTTGAAAACACTCAATTGGTTTTCGTCATTTGGGTTTCGGTTTGTCAGTCAGTCAGTCGATAGCGGCCTCTGGTGGATTTACGTGAGAACAGCAGGCGTAAATGGCACTCGCGAGAGAAATTTGAGATCTGAAAAAGCATACACAGCTGCCTCTGGTGGATTCACGAAAACAAAAGCTGCAAAAAACGCACCTCCTGGGATGTATTTCACGCTTTCCAGAAATGTATACAGAGTTAGGTATCCATAATGAACCTGGCTTGTATATTTCATTCATGTTTACATTTTGCGAATATTATAGCAAATGCAATCAATAATACAGAACCAGAGACATTCTTTTTGACAGTAGAGCATGTTGAAAATAGGGACCTGCTGTGGCACTTCATCACAAATTAAAAGTAGTACTGAGAGGTCCTTCAAAAAACACTGTTGCTTTTATTTCCTCTTGATTTTTCAAGCATTTTTGACCATGTATCTGAGGAGCATTGCATGGGCTTTTACAAATTACACCAGAGGGGACAAGTGGATTGGCAGCAGTAAACTGTGAAGGAAATGGAATGAAATTTAAAGAACAAAGGAAGCAAAAAGGAACTACCTGAAAATGAGTTTGAAGTCATTTGTATAAAGCTCAGCAGTTACATTTGACTGCCTCTGTAGTGTTTATTATGCCTGGAAACTGTAGTGAAATAAATATATAGGAACATTTTTACAGTATCTTAAAATAACAAGATCCAAAAAAATATTACTATTATTTTTTTTTTGTTGGTGGCATGGTGGCTCAGTAGTTAGCACTGTCGCCTCACAGCAAGAAAATCGCTGGTTCGTGCCCCAGCTGGGTCAGTTGGCATTTTTTGTGTGGAGTTTGCATGTTCTCCTCGAAGGAAAATTAATGAATGAGCAAATTATTATTGTCGTTATTATTATTATTATTATTATTATTATTATTATTATTATTATTATAGGATAATAAAAACAGATCAACAGAGTTATGTTAAAAAAAGACAATTTAGTGTTTCAACTTAATAATACTTACTAATTTAACATGTTAATCCATTGTGTTGCTTTATATTTCTGTGCAATTATATGTGAAACATACTTTTTTTTGCATTGCTGTTTTTTTCACACTAATTTTAAAACGGCCTGTGCAGTTTCTCATCCAGCCTACTGAGGAACTGCTGAGAATAAGCTTAATACATATACACACACCCACATCCTCTCTTGGTCTTAATAATAAGAATAATAAATATAACTTCACCAGTGGCATTTTCACTTGATTTTAAAATGATTTAAGGCATGTTCAAGGGGGGACAAAAATGCCCTAAAATATATATATATACAGTTGAAGTCAGAATTATTAGCACCCCTTTGAATTTATTTATTTATTTTTATATTTCCCAAATGATGTTTAACAGAGCAAGGAAATTTTCAGAGTATGTCTGATAATATTTTTCTTCCAAAGAAAGTCTTATTTATTTTAATTTGGCTAGAACAAAATCAGTTTTTATTTTTTTAATAACCATTTTATGTCTTTTTTTTCGATAGTCTACAGAACAAACCATTATTATACAATAACTTGCCTAATTACCCTAACCTGCCTAGTTAACCTAATTAACCTAGTTAAGCCTTTTAATGTCACTTTAAGCTGTATAGAAGTATCTTGAAAAATATCTAGTTAAATATCATTTACTGTCATCATGGCAAAGATAAATCAGTTATTAGAAATTAATTATTAAAACTATTATGTTTATAAATGTGTTGAAAAAAATCTTCTCTCCGTTAAACAGAAATTGGGGAATAATAAACAGGGGGGCTAATAATTCAGGGGGGCTAATAATTCTGACTTCAACTGTATATATATATATATATATATATATATATACACATATATATATATATATACACACAAACTCACAGCATGTTCTGGAAACAACTAAGTTCAGTTGGTGTTTCCTCAATCTTATTTTTTATTCACAGTATCAAATTATTATTCTTTTCTTCTCTTTACTCTAAAAAATACTATGTTGTCAACCAATTTGGGTCAAATTTGGAAACCCAACAATGAGTTAATTCCTTTAATTACATTTTAATTACAATTTTTAATGCAACACTTGGGTTTTGTCCATATTTGACGCAGCGTTTGATTACACCAACCCTTTTTTAAAGAAGCAATATTCTGTCCCATTAGTTGGAGTGCTCTCTTTCTGAGACTGTGACTATTTGGGGAACATCAGAATAACATTCTACAAACCAAAAACTAACATTTTTTTTTCTATTGACTAAACTCTTCCGAATAACGAAAAACAAGCCTAAAAAAAAACAAACATTGTTAGCTTGGATTTTTATTCACATCATCACGTTTTTCTTTTTCCGTTCTCTTTATTTGAAAGATTTGCATTTGAAGCCACATTGTGTCCCGTCATCTGTGGAAAATGTCCTCTTCAACTCTCCTCTTTCTGTCATGGTCGCCCTCTGCTGACTCCATTGACAGGAGCTCGCCGTGGGGTCCCTCAAGGGCCCGTCTGAAGCTGAAAATGCTCTGATAAAAGCCTCCCTTTTTCATATCCGTCCCCAGCTTAAAGTAAACAGACGCAATACTTTGCCTTTTAACCATTAAGACTGACCCTACCCTCCATTTCCAGCAATTTCCAGCAATTCTTGACTCTGATTAGCTGTGACACGGCAGCCAGGCTTTCATCAACAAATGCTTGCTTGCTATTTCAAATGTACTCAAATTACATTTTTGGAAAATCACAGATTGATTTATAGCTACTGTATGCACATCAGATATGGATTTAATACAGTAGGTGTGGGTTTGAGTAAAATGTTTTGATTTGTTTTATTTGTTTATTATGTTTCTCATATTCAAAAAATAATGAAAAATAAGTGGGCCTTTAAAAATGATTTAATATTAATATTATTTTAGGGGTGGCATGGTGGCTCAGTGGGTAGCACTGTTGCTAGTTCAAGCCAGTACAGCAAGTGCTCACGACTGCATCATCTGCATAACGGTCCTCAGAGGAGGCTTTACCATGGCAGAGCAAAGTGAAGATGCGCTGTCCTTAAAGGACGTTCAGCTTGCATTAGAAAATGGTCAGCTTACTGTTAGGAAACCCACATCAGGCAAGTCTGATGTATGAGCGTCTTTATCATGTGTCACAGACACAAATGAAAAAATTACACTTTGCGCAATTTGATGACACCTCAAAGTTTAGCTGTAGCAGTCAAGGGGGTCGCGCACCAGATGCATTGCCCAGTCCAGTGCCATGCATTTTAGCAATCTAAACATAGATTTCAATCAGGGTACGCACACCGGTGCTGCAAGTGGACAGCGGTCTGCAGCGTCCATCTACGACTCAGGACATGTTCGTACTTCTGCTGCGCCACAGAGCGCCATATGTATAGTTTCCTGTGAATGTGCACCTCCGGCGAATGTTACATGCATGGCATTTAGGCCCAATCCCAATTCTACCCCTTAGCCCTTCTCCTTACCCCTACCCCTCGTTTTGCACGTTCACATCAGGGGTAGGGGTAAGAGCAATTCTCTTTAACTTGAAGGCGTAGGGCTAAGGGCTAAGGGAAGGGGAATTAAGATTTTTCAGGAGCACACTTGAAACCAAGAGGTGAGAAAATTTCCCAGAATTAACCTGCCACAACAGCAGTATTGCTGAACCCAGAAGTAAGGAGATCCACAAATTTGTATTTTTTTGCCATTATTACGAATTTTTACGACAAACAAACATATGTTTGAATATATTTATAACCGCGTTCATGTTTTACCATCATGCTTAATAAAAAATAAATAAAAAAACCCTGGTAAATTTTGCGATCTATAATCCATAATAATAACTTCTGTACTGCTGTCCCACAACATTATGACACTCGAACACCCTGTCAGAAAAGTCTAGTGGCTGAGAATGAGCCTTTTACAGTGTCTGCTTTAATGTTAATGTTGTTTTTGTGTGTTTAAATAGATGAATATGACCACGGTGTAAATACACAGTATAGTTACGATCTTATTGCCACATTAGATCTTTATGATAACATAATATATGCCTTCAGTGATTTCCTGAAGAGAAATACCAAAAAATAACACAACTGAAATAACTACAGCAGTCGCGATCGTCTGATCTCATATAAAGCAAGAGATTGCGATGACATATGATGACGTGTGCAGGTGTTGAAGTGCTGTCCCAATACTTAGGGTTAAGTTTTAAAGGGGAAGGGGTAATGGTACAAAATAGAATTGGGATTAAGCCTTAGCCTACATCCTTACGCATCCTACAGTTTTTGGGTCGGGTTAAGAAGAAAATTATTGTAAGTGGGCAGTAAACAAAAAGAGTGGTAGCAGTCGGGTGCAGAATAAAACATGGCGGAAACGGGACTAAAAAAATCTGTCCCGCACAGACCTTTTATTCTGACCTAGTTTATTCTGCTGTGGCGACCCCTGATTAGTAAAGGGACAAAGCTGAAAAGAAAATGATTGAATGAATGAATGAATTATATTAGCAGTAGTTTACAGAATAAAACTAAAATGACAAATCCAGAGTAACCAAAGAGTTTTCAATTTAAATCATAGCTGTATATATCTAGAGAGATTAATGTATCAGATACCAAATTCTACAAATGAAGAAACTTCATAGCTCATCTTTTGGGGTTGTTAACAAGCCACGAGTTGACGCGAGGGACTGGAATGTGTTTGAAATGCTAATGAGCAGCAGACATAAAAATTTCCATTGGCTCACATGTTGTTTGGAGGAGTACACATGAGAAATTACACCTCAGTAGGAGAGTGTGCAAAATTAGCATGTTGGGCAAAGCATGCATACTGTATGTACTGTATGCATACATAAAGAGTAGCGGGAATAATTTTATAATGGTAAATAATGTATTTCCTGAAGGAAAAAAATAATAATGTTATGAATCCACTGCTGTGATGCAACTGGGTTAGCATTTATTTGAAGCTCATTTATGGGTAGCTTCATTATTGCATCCTTTGTTGCTTCAATTTCATCCCATTTCCCTACAGTTTACATCTGCCAATCACTGTCCCCCCCCCCCCCCCTATTATCAAACCCATGCAATGTTCCTCCAATCCACATCCAGAACTGCTTTACAAAATCCAGAGGAAATTGCAGCAAAAGTGTTTTCTGAAAGACCTCTCATTACTGCTTTAGATTTTTTCAATTTTTTTCAATCCCCCCCTTTTTTTAAATGATATATACCTCCAAGTAGGATATTTCAACTTCTTGTGGTTTTCTGAGAACCGATTTAGATCTGCTGCTTCACAGTCATGGCTGTCTTGATGAACTCATGTGGTTTTTGGAGTCTCTGGGGCATATGTGGATCGCTTGTCTCTCAGCTCAGTGTGTAGCTTCATAATTTGAAAGTGACTTGCATCATGGCATCCCTAGGTCCCAAGTTGACTTGTGCTTAGCTCACAATAAAGCCAGTGCAGTTTTTAGCCTTTCAGTTGGAAGTTTCATGCGGACAGAGAGAGCTCAACACATTGTAACTGGAAAAAAGTGCAAATTTGTATAAATAAAGAAAATGGTATAAAAATAAATAAATACATTTTAAAATTGTATTTATTTATTTATTTATTTATTTATTTATTTATTTATTTATTTATGTATTTATGGAATTGATTATTTACTTTTTATTTTACTTGTTTATTTACTCATTTGTTTACTTATTTACTTATTTATTTACTTACTTTTTTTACTTATTTATCTATATATTTATTTAATTGTTTATTTAATTACTTGTTTATTTTACTTGTTTATTCATTTATTTACTCATTTGTTTACTTATGTATTTATCTATTTATTTATTTGTTTATTTAATTTCTTGTTTATTTCACTTGTTTATTTATTCATTTACTTGTTTGTTTACTTATGTATTTATTTACTTATTTATGTATCTATCTGTTTATTTGTTTATTTAATTACTTGTTTATTTACTTGTTTATTTTACATGTTTATTATTTGTTTACTTATGTATCTATTTGTTTAATTACTTATTTGTTTACTTATTTAATTACTTATTTTTTATTTTCTTATTTATTTATAAATTTATTTAATTGTTTATTTAATTACTTGTTTATTTCTTTTGTTTATAATTTATTTAATTACATATTTATTTATTTACTTTTTAAAATTTATTTATTTACTTATTTATCAATTTTTATAGTTTTTTAATTACTTATTTATTTTACTTGTTTATTTATTTGTTTAATTACTTATTTGTTTATTTATTTAATTACATATTTATTTATTTACTTATTTATTTATCTAATTATTCAACTGTTTATTTAATTACTTATTTTTTACATATTTACTTGTTTTATTATTTACATATTTATTTATATTACAATGCAACCAAAAACATGTTACAGCCATCCATAACACAAAAAAAATGCACAATGCAACAAAATACAGAAACACAATACAAACTTTTAACCCAGCCAAATAAAGAAACTCATTGCAAACATTCACAAGATAAACAATGAAACAAGCTGTAGCATTTCACACTTGCCTAAAAAACATGGTGCAATCAAATACAACAAACATGCTGCAACAAGCTTTTCTTTGTGCAAACACATAAAAACTTTTAAATATTAACCACAGGCTCATTCTGAAAACGTACCCCATATACATTTCTGGAGATGGCAAATTATGTAGTCAGAAAGACTTTAAAACAAATGCTACACAGCGGAAGGGTGCTGTTCCTTTTCGTTCTTAACAGCTGACCATTTACCTCCGTATAGACAGCTTTTCTGCTGATTTTATGTGAGAACAGAGATATTTGAGATCTGTTCATAATGGTACCTCAAAGTATACTTTTTAAGTACATATGGGCACTAATATGCACCTTTGAGGTACCACTGTGGACTCTTTCGGTACAAAAATGTATCTTTTAAAAAGGTACTGCCCCAGTGACAGCTCCTGTACCTTTATTTTTGAGAGTGTACCTTTACATTTTTTTTTACTTCTGGCAATTGACTTTTAAAAGCTTCAGAATTCATGCAAATTGTGATTATCTGTGAAATTGTTTTAGATAAACAAAACATGCATGAATCATAAACCATTGGTGGTCCGTGACCTTATTTTCTGCACTAATCCTAAAACCAATAGAAAAATCCTATGTGCTTTGTATCAAGGGAACCAGGGAGATGCAAACTTCCAGGTTAGCCTACACAAAATGCATCATCCCTCCAGCATTCTATTAGTTAAACATAAGACGAGGATGTTTTGCACATCACCTATTTATCATCTGCAATCATAATCATCTGACTGCCCACAGACATCTGACAGTAATTCAGCTGCATTTTAGCAATAGCAGCTGGTAAGTGTCACAAAGACTTCTGTTAATCTAGCTGTTTTGAGATGGATGGTGGGGTGCCTTTTTAATGGATCCAAACTGAAGCTTTATACATGATAATTGGCTTTTTGAGACATTAAAATAGAGTAATATGGTAATCTGTTTTTTTTTTTGCAGTTAAAAGAACAAAAAATAATATGTTGTCACTTTTTGCTCATTATTTGTTCACCTCATGCAGTTTCAGTCACTTATGTTGTGAAATAAATGAAGAAATGTTGTCCATTGAGTGAATCTAAGATTATTCTATGCAAAAATAATGCTAAACATCATAAAAATGCCATAAAAAATGTTTATATGATACTTGCACTGTGTTTAACGGGTTAATCAATAACAAAATATTGCTAAAATATGTTGACATTTGCAGAAAGCACAATGCACACATACTAGTTTTAAACTGTGTGTAGTATTTGCTAATTAATTGGCATTAATTAGCATTATTTTAACAGATATGGGATAGTCATTGTCATTCAAGCATATCATAAAATATTATGCAGCCCAGCACACAAGATTCACTTGGACCGGCTTATTATAAGCAATGAGTTGCTGACGGACTCAAACAGTGAATTGCTACCTGTAGACCTGCTTTGATTGGATCATTTGAATCAGTAAACTGTTAACTGGAGAATTACGATGTGTTCCAAACAGGATACATCACTGTTCAAAGGGCCCTTAATAGCCAATTGTCTGTCTTCACAGTCCATCATTTCTTTGGGGGAGGAGTCTGTACAGATTGATATGTTTGTTACAGCAATCCCTGTTCTTTGCAGCAGAAATAACATCACAGCACATCAACATTTAGTGTCCCGCCAGTGTCATCCTTTGGTTTTTGTTTCACAGTTTTGCCTGTTATTCAAATGTTTGTAACTGCATCCTCTGGTTACCTATACTTGACGTTACTTCAGATTTTAATAATTTTAACCCAGTTCAAGCTTGCAGTTTTGGAGATTTCAGGATTCCCCTATTCATTGGGGATAGGACTTTGGTCTTGGATAAGCTGCCCGGAGGCGTTGCAAATATGGCCGCAGAGTGAACAGATTTTTCCTTGTAGAGGACTTTGATAGTAATTTGATAGTAGTGGTAAAGGCTCAGGGCCCTTCATTTAAACCCAGTTTGGATGTTCCACCAGTCGTGGGCACTTGTGTTATCTAGTCAGTTACAGTTGAAGTCACAATGATTAGTGGTGATTTTTTTTTTCTTTTTCAAATATTTCCCAAATTATGTTTACCAGAGCAACCATTTTTACATTATTTCCTATATATGATTTTGTATTTTCAGGGAAAGACTTTTTGTTTTATTTTGGCTAAAATGAAAGCATTTTTTAAAATAATTTTAAGGTCAATATTATTAGCACTTTTAAGTAGAGATGCACGATTATTCAAAAAAAAGATCTTGATCTTGATTCGACCCGCCCTCCACACGATCTTTATCCAGCATCCCTATGATTCAGCCAATTATATTTTCAAGTTCTGGAGAAGCATAAAGGCTTCATATTGTTTTATATATGTTTCTTAGCAACATGGACACCTCCAAATGGTGTTGAAAGTGTCACATACTGTATTTATAAGGTAAAATTTAGCCAAAAATATAATTCTGTCTTAATGTAATAATGTAGTCGCGGCCATGAATGACATGTCAGCTGACGCACTGTTTGATTACTGAGAGGATGCACACTTGTCTGTGAATGATGTGTGAACAGAACCTGCATAGGCTGTTAATAACAGGTAATAAAGTTGTAAATAACGTTCAGTTTGTTGCACAGAGCAATCGTTTGAGAGCCGTGCGAGAACTGATTTGCAAGTGTGTTTTTTTTTTTTCTCTCAAAGTAATGGCAGCTATGAAATGAGCGCACTCGGTGAAAGTGAAACGAAAAACACACACATTTACATTATCATATTGCATTTTAGAGTTATGATTACGACAAGTATTTAATATGTTTTTTCTTTCATAGTTAAAATGAAAAATAATAAATGTGCATAAAAATAAATGTTTACTGGGCCAGTATAACTACTTTAGCCCATATAATGCAAATGTACGATTTAACCTGTAAAAAAAAAAGGTAGATAAATGTAAATGATGTAAATGACAGATTGCAAGCATATATCTCAAACACATTAATTCAACTTTAGAATTATGACTAGTTGTATTCTGATGTCCTCACTTTTCTGTGCATTAATGACCAGGACAAATTTAAAGTCTATTTAAATCCACCATTCCAAGTCTATACACAATTTAGCATTTTAACCAACAGCAGACCTACACACATAGGCGGAGCGTGTGTAAGGCTGAGGAAGGCTTAGCCTCCCCCTGGCCAGAGACCACAGAGATCAAAGAGAGCAAAGAAAAAAAATGCATTTAAAACATGTAATGGGTGTAAGGCCGAATATGAATGTAATTTAATGTTGATGATTAACAGAACACTTTAGTTTTTGTAAGTTGTCAATCAAATTTAAAGTCTCCCTCCACACAAAAATGGGTCTGTCAAACTCCGCACTTTGCACTGATGAGCGCTGTTTTTGACTGGAGTTGGCAGCAGCTCTGAAAACAAACCCAAAAGTACTGGCCAGCTGAGTTTTCTGATTTGCTTTCTGAATAGTATTATAAGAAAGGTATAATAATATATTATTCTAGTTCAACTTGTTTTCAGCATTAAATGAAATGCCTTATTTTGGTAGTTTCATTGTAACGTTGTCTAGCCTAGTGTAGTAATCTTGTTTAGGCGATGGTTTGGAGTTTTACATTTCAAAGGTCTGAAAAATATAACAGGACATATGTTGATCTTATCTGCAGTGTTGGGGGAAAAGTAATTGGTCTACATTACAATCTAAAGTCACTTAAATAGTAGCTAAATGTGTTACTTTTTAAGGAAAGTAACATGAAAGTATGTGCTATTTATTTATTTATATGTGTTTTTTTTAAAAAAGTAGCTTTAGGCTTATTTAGAACACTGATTATTTGTAGTTCTTAAGCATGAACCAAAATGCCAAAAACACATTTTTGTTTGTTAGACAGAAGGCTACCATTAATCTATAATATAATATAATATAATATAATATAATATAATATAATATAATA
>CAIGQZ010000217.1:6641753-6652641 GCA_903798205.1 Danio tinwini | reverse complement strand
TGTCCATTTATATTCACAAACTGGTATTGGTTGGTTAAGTATGACTTAAGCCATTGTAAAGCTTGTCCTTGGACACCTGTAAAATGTAAGCTATGAGGATATCATGATCGCTAGTGTCAAATGCAGCACTGATGTCAAGTATAACTAATAACAAGATGCACCCTCTGTCAGCAGCTAAAATTAAATCATTGGTTATTTTCATTAATGTGGTTTCTGTACTGTGATGAGGCCTGTAACTTCAGTTTTTACAAAATTAAGTGGATTGAACCTAAAACAATTAAAAAAACTCAAAAATTTGTGTTAATTTAGCACATTAAAAATAAGTTGTTTGAGCAAGCAACAAAAATATTTTTTGAGTGTTTGTAATGCATCGTGTTGGCTGTTTTTTGCAGATATGTAAATGCAAATTGTTTTAAAATAATTTATACATTTTCATTTAATGCAAGGTAATCATTGTTGTGTAAACATAGCCTGCGACAATCAAACTAACCAATCGGCAGGTTAGAGCTTCCCGTTGTTCACTAAATGTGTGATAATTAGCAGATATACACACACCTCAGCCTAGAGGCTCTGGTTTACTCAGCAAGCTTGTGCCTTTAGGAATTCCAAATGAACATTTTGGTGAAAAAGGCATGATTTGTAATAACAACAAATTACAAATGATCATTTTCAACTTTACAGTGGATATTTATGACATCTGGATAGAAAAAAAAAACACGTACTTCGTAAATAAAAATACATTAATGATTTACTGCCAGCTGCACCTGCAGGTCTGAAAGCAATGGCTTCAGGATTTCTGAGCTGTGTCAAAGATGCCAAGAAGCGCAGCAGTCAGTAATAACTGCTGTCAATGTCAATGTCAAAGTATTAAATAAATAAATACACAAGAAAGAAATCACAGTATGTACTGCAGTGCCTGCCCCATTGTTTTTTTTTTTTTGGAAAATTTCCGCCATTTCCCTTATGATTTGAAATGTACAGCACACTTATGGAAGCTTGTGTTGTTATTTAGTTATTATTTATAATTATTTTATACCAGGGAGGCTCAAATCAATATTTTTGTTTTCCCCTCCTGTTACATAATATTATAATTTTATATATTTATATTATAATATATTTATATTTTATATATATATATTTTTTCACATATATTATTATTTGTTCCAGCTAAACTAAAATAAATGAAGACTTTCTTCAGAAAAACGTGATATAATCAAAATATTGCAAAATATTGTGAATAAATTCTGTTTGGGAAATTAATAAAAAATAATCATATAAAAAGTTAATTAAAATAATGATAAATAATAAATTAATTATTAATTGATCATTTTAAAAGTCTGGTATTTTGCAGTATTTGGCAAAATAAGTACACTGTAAAAAGTGAAAACTTAAACAAACTACTTTGACTTGTTACAATTAAATTATTTAAGTTTGACAAACTTAATTTATGACAGTTTTCAGTGATAAATTAAGTTAGGTTTTTTTAGGTAAAATTTTCAACCCAGGCTCATTCTGATTACGTACCCCTATATACATTTCTGGAGACAGCAAAATTCGTCCCTGGAGCTAAGTTTTTTTTTTTTTTGCAGTTTTTGTTTTTACAAATCCACCAGAGGCTGCTGTGTATGCTTTTTCAGATCTTAGATTTCTCTCCTGAGTGCCATTCACACCTGCCGTTTTCGCGTAAGTCCATCAGAAGTCATTGTCGACTGACTGACTTACTGTTTAAAATCATTTAAAACGATTGAGCCTATGCACGCAGGAACGGTGGACGGGGAGAACCAGGTCATTCGCATTAAAAGCACAGGCAACATAAACAGCTATGTTATAACATTTTAAATTTCCCAGACTTAAAAAGCTATAATAAACAATCTGATGGGCATTTTGCGCTGAAACTTTGCAGACACATTCTGGAGACACAAAATATTTATATTAAATCTTGAAGAAGGGGTGAAATAGGTGGCCTTTAAATAAATTACTAAAACGTGTTACATCTTAAAGAACTAAATACATTTTTTTACTGAAAACTGTCATAAATTAAGTTTGTCAAACTTAATTGATTTAATTGTAACAAGTCAAAGTAATTTGCTTTCACTTTTTACAATGTACAGTATGTTGTTTTTACTTTTTACATATTTTTATATGTATCTGTTACAGACGGATGATGATAGAATGTCCTTTTAACAATGTCAATTTTTTTTTAAAGCTTTTAATATTGTTTAATGTCTATAAAACCACTTACTGCACCTTTATTTGATGCAGACACCAAAATTAGATGTCTTGCACCCATATATATCCCATAAACGCTTATTACAAGAACAAAAGTCAAAAAGCATACACTACTTACTAAGTAACAAGCTCAATTTATTTCCAAAGCACAATCAGTATTCACTGATCACATCTAAATGAACGCTATAAAACCCCAACATTAAATGTGTCTCAATTTCAAACTACGAGCACAAATCCTCATGAGATGCTCTGAGCTCACTGAGAGACTCATCACGCAAAAAACACGTCAAGGAAAATATCTAAAAATGTCCAGCAAGTGAAATATCTTGAGATCCAGAGCGAGGCGGATCTCTTGAGAGTAAAGGCAGCAGTTGGTAGGGACGTGCATGGTTTATATCGGCAGCTGGGAGCATCTGGCTTGCTCTGATTTAACAAGACTAGTGCCAAAAGTAATTAAACTTTGTCAGAGATAAAATGGCCGTCTGCAACATATGTCCAGTAAGCATCGGCATCAAAGCCATTTTTCACTCTGCTTTCAGAAACGTCCCGCTCAGCAGTCGCCAAACCATCCAATGGACCTCATTCCCAGCAGATGTACTGCATCTGTGATGAAAATGTGTGCAGGTCTTGCGAATCTTTGCTTGATAGAAACTGTTAAATCAAATGTATTATTTGTTTTATTTGATTTTTTACATATGCAATGATCCTCGAAAGCAGCACGTGAAGTGAAACAGTTGTGTTTAAATATGAATTTGTGTTCAGTTTAATATACACTATATGACAAAAGTCTTGTGACCTAATGTGGCTTTAATTAATATTGTGTATGACTCTCATGAGCTTGGACAACTGCATCCATACATCTCTGCAAAAACTTATTAATAAAGTCATCTAGAATGGCAAAGAGAGCGTTCTTGCAGGACTTCCAGAAGTCATCAAGATTCATTGGATTCATCTTCAATGCCTCCTCCATCTTACTCCAGACATGCTCAATAATGTTCATGTCTGGCGACTTGGCTAGCCAATCCTGTAGCACCTTAAACTTCTTTGCTTTCAGGAACTTTGATGTGGAGGCTGAAGTATGAGAAGGAGCACTATCCTGCTCTCCTGTGGTTTGTAATGTAATGGGCAGCACAAATGTCTTGATACTGTCACAGTTGTGGATCTGTCTGGTTCTCTTGTATGTGTGTGTGTGGATGTGGATGTGTTTGTTTGGGTGTATCTTCACCGCGTGGCTGTGTGTGTTTACATTCGTCAGCTGAGCGATCACGTGTCTTGCTGCTACTCAGTCTCACTCAGCTGTTATCTATTAACCACAGGTGCTGTGCGTTACCGCGTGCCTTTATTTGTCAGTGTTTGTAGATCATGTTTGTCAGTTCGTTTGTGTTCACGTCTGTGTCCTGTTAGGCAGCTCTCTCTGATTCTGCTGGTGGTGAGTCCTCATAGAGACTGTTGCTTTTTTGGAAAATTCAGCGCCGCTTGTTTTTTCTCTAAAAAACTGTTACCGCTGTTTGGGGTTGTTGAACTTATGAGAGATCGCCCTGGATCTGTCTCATCGAAGAACTGCTACCACTGTTTGGCGTGGCTGAACTTATGAGAGATCTTCCTGGATCTGCCTCATTGAAGAACTATTACCGCTGTTTGGCATGGCTGAACTTATGAGAGATCTTCCTGGATCTGCCTCATTGAAGAACCATTACTGCTGTTTGGCGTGGCTGAACTTATGAGAGATCTTCCTGGATCTGTCTCATTGAAGAACTATTACTGCTGTTTGGCATGGCTGAACTTATGAGAGATCTTCCTGGATCTGCCTCATTGAAGAACTATTCCCGCTGTTTGGCATGGCTGAACTTATGAGAGATCTTCCTGGATCTGTCTCATTGAAGAACTTTTACCACTGTTTAGCGTGTCGATTTCCTTGAGAGATGCACCATTGCTCTACCCCCTTCACTCGATAACTGGTAAGATATCAGTGAGAGACTTCACTCTGGATCTGTTGCTCTGATGAACTATTACCGCTGTTTAGCGTGTCGATTTCCTTGAGAGATGCACCCTTGCTCTATCCTATCCTTCAATATCTGGTGAGATCAATAACAGATGTTTTTTCCTGTTATCTCTGTTAATAAATCATCATCATCTTCATTCAATCATCATTCACTTGCATTTGGGTCTCCTGTGTAATTGTGACAGATACCTGTTGATGTTGCCATCCACTTTGCAGATCTCTCACAGGTCCCCCATACTGACTTTAAGCCCAAACCATGATTTTTCCTTTACCAAACTTGACTGATTTCTGTGAGAATTTTGAATCCATGCGGGTACTAGTAGGCCTTCTGTAATATCTGTGATGATTGAGATGCAGTTCAACAGATGATTCATCAGAAAAATCTACCTTCTGCCACTTTTCCAAAGGATCAACTAGAAGTAAAGTTATTATTTGTTGTTCTTACAACTGGGATCAACAACAAGACTTTTGTCAGGTAGTGTAAAACTCTGAATGTCAGGTTCTGCCTCACTGGTCTTGTAAATTCTTGATTTGGTGGCAGATTCTGGACACTAGCTTTGTCTTGTCCTGTCCTGTTGTGCTCGGCTCGAGTTTTCTCGGGTTGAGCACTTGTTTTCTGTCATTGTGTGTGTCTCTGTGTACTCGCCATTGTGAGTGCGGGCAGACTGTGCACGCTCCCGCTTGATGTGGACGTGTGCACTCTTGTACTCTTGTTTGTGTTTTGTTCTGTCAGCATTGCGCTGTTTCATTCTCAGCGTCTCAGTCTGGTTGGTTTTGGTTTCGGTTGGCGCTGAGATGAAACATGCGTGTTGCTTATGTGTGAGCGCACAGTAAGGTGTTTTAAATTTTCGTGTGCTCGTGTCTTGTGTCTATGTTTGTGTTGTCCAAGCATGTGGCTCTGTGTTTACATTGTGGCCGTGTGCTTCAGTCTTGTCCTCTATTGTGAACGCGCGGTTAACGGGTTCTCTCATTGGCTGCGTGTTCTTGTCTCGTTTTATGTGAGCACATGGCTTGTGTTGTCTCTTTGTGTCATGTGCTCTCTCATCTATTGTCTAGTCCCACCCTCCTTGTTAACCCATTATTAGTTATTAGGTCCACCTGTTTGTGTGTTAATTTACTTCTGCTTATATTCTCCTCATGTCTGCTGTCCTGTGCCAGTTCGTCATCGTATGTTGCCTTATCCTGTTGTTAGTTCCAGTTCTGATTCTTGCCAGCCTGCCCAGTCTAGTTTGTTTATTTGTTTATTTGTTTTATTAATGTTTTCCCCCTCGGGGTAGTTTGGTTTACCTTTTATTTTATTTTATTTTATTAATAATAAATACCCATTTTATACTATGGTCCTCACTCCTTTTCCCCAACCCCGAACCCTGACACTGAATGTGATATTAAAATAAACCACTTGATAACTTCACGGAAGATAATATTACATAATATTAGAATTATATTTTGTAATATTGTATTATAATATAATAATCATAGATAATTAAAATGTATTATTACTGTTGTTGTTGTTGTTGTTGTTACAACTCTAGGAAAATGAATAAATTTTTTTACTTCACAGTAGCTGTTTGCTGCAACACCAGTAATTATTTTCCACACACATAAACAACATAAATTGATTAAGTTAATGTAACAAATTTAATTGCATTGAACATAAAACAATTGAGTTGTTTCATGAAAATCTCAAGAATTGTGTCGTTTCAGCTCATTTTAAATTAGTTTGAACAATCAGCAAAATTCTTTTTTTAGTGTATATCATTTATGAATTATATGAACTACACTTGATTCAACATTAATACTTCACAATAGCAATGCTGTCCCAGATGCAGCATTGTGCTATTCTAACTGCACTTACTGTACATCCATGGTACAAGTAACAGACTGGTAATAGACAAGAAATGTACATCTCTGATAATGTTTTTTAGTCATTCAGTAACCCTGAACCACTGTTCGGAACCTACCTTACAATATCAAATCTATAATATTTTACATTTCTTTCTCACATATATTGACAAATTTAGGACAACAAAAACTTGCTAAAACATCTTACCTTGAGGTTTTATTCGCTCTTTCAAACCTCTTTCAAACTCTTTCAAACCCTCTTTTTTTTAAGAGTAAAACTTTTGACAATCTATTTTCTTTGTTTTTTTTGCAAACCAGCCAGTCTGCTGTTAGCTTGAACTGTTAGCATAAAGCTATGTGTGTGCGTCACATAGTGATTGGCAGCTGCACTGAACAAGTGACTGTGCACAGAGAGCAATAAAACAACAACAACGTGTCCAATATATGAGTAAACGTTACCATATTTCAAAAGATCATGTACCCATTAGCTAAATTTTTCATCAGTCAAACTAGAAAGTGAGCCAGTGTTGCCAACTTAGCAACTTTGTCACTGTATTTAGTGACTTTTCAGACGTCTTTAGTGACAGATTTTCAAAAAAGTGACTAGCGACAAATCTAGCCACTTTTTTTGTGTATTACTGGAGATTTTTTATAGACTCTTGTGTGTCCATACTTTACCCCCACCCCCCTCTCAAGAAGCTGCAGGTGATGCCATCGGCCCCTCCCCCACCCCAGAGCACTGACAGGCAGCCCGGTCCTCGAACAGCAGTCTCTCCCACCTGCTGCCCGAGAGCAGATCAGTCCTCTGTGTACAGACGGAAAACGATTTAGCACGGGCAGTATGAGGTATTTCCATTGTACAGTCAAACCGATCTGCTTGATTTTAACAATTTAATTTGACCGTTTATTCTTTTCTTGTCCACAATCACAGATATTTTAGTGACAGTTTTGGAACTTGTTTGAGTTTATTACATCTGAGAGATTACTGCAAATTCACTACACATCTATATTGATGTACTGTATTTAAACAGCAATAAATTTAGTAAAATTCACATGCAATAAAGCGTAGTGCAAATACAAGTACCCCTTTATTAATCACAGGCTGTTAAACAAACAGAAAGGGTATAACGTGATCACATCAGTAATATGCAAAATGATGTATGATGTAATCTAGCGACATTTAGCGACTTTTCAGGCAGAGCTTCACCATGAAAATAGTTGGCAACACTGAAGTAAGCTACTGGCTAAAAGTGACTGACAGATAGCATATGAAGAACGTCAAAACACTCGACTGCTTTGTTTAGATTTTAGTAACTTTATCTTTGACTTTTTATCCAGTTTGTGGTCTCATTTTATTTGTAACACTGTAAGCTATGACATCGACTTGCTTTTTACCACAAAGACAGCATTTTCGCGCACAAGTAAGATAGTAAACAATGTAAACAACAGGTCTCTGGAAGAAACAGTGACATAAACGAACGAATAACCATTCATAATTCAACACTATTGTGTCATTGGACTAAACGTGTTTGATGGGATGTTCTTCTGAGGACTCTTACCTTTCAAAATAAACCGTGATGTACAGCAATGAATGCGTGTGTGTCTTGTTATTATAATGATTTTCACTCCATATCTAATAAGCGTTTTCGGTTTAACTTACACAGATTTAGCAAATGCATCCTTTAAGTAATTATTGGATAAAGTTTTTATTTTCAGTATCTTTGCTTCTTTCCTCGCTCCACCAGTTGGATTGGGTGAATTATTTTTGTTCAGTGCCAGTTCGCCCAAATGAACTTCCTCATTTTTTTTTTCCTGTGGACTTTCCACCACTGAGGGGAAATGAATTCTGAATAGCCGTCATAGAACATAAAAGTCTAACGCCTCAGAGTCAATCAGGTGTCAGACTACAGATAAGACGCAGCGTCAAACTCTCAGTGGTGTGTCATTCACAGCAATACTGTCCTCCTCCTCTTGCATCTTTGAGAAACGTCAAGGGAGCGCGAGGAAATGAACGTAATCAAAGGTTTTGTTGTCTTCGCCAGCGCAGGGGTAAAGCGAAACAAACACAGGGCAGAGAATAATGGAAATCACTTACCGCTTGATGGGAAGACAGCTGTGTTTTAAAGGATGCGTTTCCTTTCCATTGTGTTCTTTACTGAATGCGTATAAGGCTGTTTATGTGGAACTGTAAACATTAGAAAGGCTTCATTCAGAATTATTGTAATATTAAACAAGTTTCTGTCTTACAAAAGAGTTTGAATAATATATATATTTTTTTTCTCACTAAGGATAAAGGTAAAAGATAAATGTAGAAATTATGGATGGATATATGGAATGAATAAATGACACAATGGATGGATGAATGGATGGATGGATGAATGGATGGATGGATGGATAGATGGATTAATTGAATGACATGATGAATGGTTGGATGTATAAATGGATGGGTGGATGGATGGATGGATTTATGGATGGATGAATAAATGGATAGAATGGCATGATGGATGGATAAAAAGATTTATTGAATGACATGATGGATGGATGGACGGATGAATGGATGAATGGATTAATGAAATGATGTGATGGATGGATTGATAAAATGGATGGATGGTTGGATAAATGGATTTATTGAATTTTTGGATGGATGGATGGATGGACGGATGGAATGATAGAGTGACATGGTGGATGGATGGATGGATTGATTGATGAACAAATGAAGAATATATAGATACGATTAATGGAATGAACTTTAGATATTAAGAATTGATGGATGGATGGATGGATGGATGGAAAATATATAGATAATATGAATTAAATGAACCCTAGATATAAAGAATTGGATAGATAGATAGATAGATAGATAGATAGATAGATAGATAGATAGATGAAATTACATGGTAGATGGATGCATAGGTGATTGGTTGGGTGGATAGTTATATGGGTGGACAAAAATGAACAATATATAGATAAGATGGATATATGAAGGGAATGATGCCTAGATATGTAGGATGGTTGGTGATATGATAGGCATATGCATGGGTGGATGTTAATAGACACAAACAACAAAGAAGGACAGATGATAAATTGACTAAATGGATGGATTGATGGATGTATGTATGGATGGATGGATTGGTAGATGAATGGATTGATGGAATTACATTATACGAGAGTTGCATGAAGGGGTGGTTTGAATGGATTGTTGAATGGATGGATGGTCAAAATTAATAATATAAAAATAAGATGATGGATGAGTGGACTGAACTATAGATATGGTAGGATGGATGGATGGGTGAATGGATGGATGGATAAATGGTGATAAGATGGAAATATGAATACATGGATGCAACCATGGACAGTTAAACAGATGGATGGATGGATGGATGGATGGACAGTTAGATGGTCATATAAATGGAAGGATAAGTACATAGGTAGATGGATGAGCCAGCCAGCCAGCCAGACGGACGGAACTGCTAATAATGTTGCAATCTGATAATTATAATCTAATATGTGCCTTAAACCTACTACACTGGCTTTTTTATTTTTCAAATACAAATATAATTCTCCATGAACTCAGAAAGACTCACAAAAAAGCAGAAGCAAAGAGATGAAAAGGTCTTGTTCGCTGCCATTTACAATAGCGGCTCAGCCTATCAAACTGGGGAAGAAGTTTCACCATTAAAGTCCTCCTTGAGATAGTCATTTGATACTAAAGTTCGTATCAGGGACAGGCGTATTTTAGGCAGACAGCCGTCACATTTATCATAGAGATATCAAACACAGTTCACCTCTCAAAATCTCCTTTACCAGCTCTCCTGGAGAATTTAAGCATACTCTGAAGCTTTCTGTTATAACCCTCCCCTTCATCCACCTCAAGTACCTCAATTGATGTTCGTCTTTGAGTTTTCCTGTTTATTTCACCGCCCCTAGTTGCATAAAAAAACCTTCCTCCTCATTTCCCTCCCCTACCCATTTCTCGTAGAGTCATCGAGTTGCTCTCCGGCGGCAGTGAGCACAGGTTTGTCCTGATGTTCTGAAATGGAAAGGTAGGTCACAGATGAATAGTGCCTGCACTCATTTCTGGGGCAAGCAACACCATCTCTGGGAATAAAAAAAGACTGGCATTTCAGCACACTAGATATATGGAAGAGGTGGGGGTGCTACGTTAGTCACACATCAAGCTTCAGCATTTTCGAACCTACAAGCATGATAGTATGCTATTTAGAGATATCACGCACAAAGAAGAAGAAAAAAATCTTTAAATAATACCGGCTACATGCACTGAAAGAATTTTAATTCGACGTAGGCAGATTTAAGTTATACCCTTTAGCAAATGAAATGACAAGCTGCAAAGTTCCCTTCTAAAATCTTTTCAATGGCAGTTGAAAGCATGCGGCACAGCCTCATTAAAGGAACTGTGAACTAATTTCTCGCACTCTCAGTTGGCAGGTTTGATCTTTAAAAAAATTATTCACTTTTATATCTCTGCTTTTGTCAGTGCTTTGGCTTCTATGGTCTATCCGCCTGTTATATGTATCATCCATCCATCTATTCATCAATCTGTCCATCCATCGTTCATTTCATCCATCCATTCAACTGATCATCATATCTATCACTCATTCCATTCATCTGATGTGTCTTTCATTCAGTCCATCTACCCATCCATCTATCCTCCTCCAATTATTAATCCATCCATCCATCTATCCATCCATCCATCCGTCCATACACCCAATTACCAATCCATACATCCATACATTTAGTCACCTGTTACCTGTTGTTCATGTGTATTTTCCATCCACCCATTCATATATCCATTGT
>CAIGQZ010000217.1:6620409-6637603 GCA_903798205.1 Danio tinwini | reverse complement strand
TCCATCCATAAATCTGTCTTTTTAACTGTCCATTCATCCATCTAATTCACATCCATCCATTCATCCATAAATCTGTCTTTTTAACTGCCCATTCATCCATCTAATTTACATCCATCCATCCATAAATCTTTTAACTGTGCATTTATCCATCTAATTCACATCCACCCATCCATCCATGTATAAATTTGTCTTTTTAACTGTCCATTTATCCATCTTATTTACATCCATTCATCCACTCATAAATCTGTCTTTTAACTGTCCATTCATCCATCCATTCATCCACCCATAGATAATTGAATGAATGAATGATAGATTGAATTAATGTTTGTAAAAAATTTTAACATAAATGTGAACTTTCAAGGTTTCCACTTCAGTCTTTCAAGAATTATTAAATATTCCCTCAAATTGTCTTCTGTAACGGCTTGCATTGACCCCATGGGTCAGGCTAAATTTTGCAACTCATGTTTTTGTTTTTATTAAGTGTTTTTTGTGAAACTTAAATAAAAACTTTTTTTTTCTTGGGCCTTAAGCCTTATTGTCCCCTAGCATTGCTCCGTTCGTCTCCCAAAATTTCTTGGAATCTGCACCTCGGGACCAGAATAGAGCAAACTTGAGTGATAATGCAGACATAAGGATCTGACCTTGAGAGATGGATCGGCCTCTGAAAAGCGACCCTGTAGCAGGAGCGTAATAGCCACAAATCAATATGTTTAAAAGGCAGCACATTCCTCTATGCTGAGACCGATCAGCTGCGTAAAACAAGAGATGCTTATTCAAATATGGAGATGGGCGTTACGGCTTATTTGATGACGGATGTTCTCGTCTAGCTCCTTGCAGACCCGAAATGGCAATCTGGACAATTAGACTCTCCTGTTGACGCAGATTGGAATATAATAAGATAAAGGACATATAATAGCCCAATGTGTGCAGTCCATTTAGGCAGTGGAACATTCACATTGCACTTTACTGTAATACAATGTGCTCTGTGAGTACAAACGTCTTCGCAGAAATACTTTAAGCGTTATTGTGATTAAGGAGAAGAGATGATATGAGGATGAATGAGATGATGTGTGCTTTATTGGCTGATGTAGTTTTATTTAATTTTTTTACAAAAAAGGAGTGAAATATGATATGCACTGATAAGCACAATTGATAAGAGTGTATAAAGCCCCTTTTGACTCAATCTCTTTGTTTTAAAAGGTTTTTGTAGGGCACTCATTGAAATTTTCGGATAAAAAAAAAAACTACTTTGGAGTGTTACTGGGGGTTATTGCTAAACTTTTGAACTTTTATAACTTAAGTAGAATCACGTATATGATGAGGCTTTGCAGGAGTATTTTGGAAAATTGTACTTAGTTGTTTTTTTAGTTGGTTTACGCTGGCATTAAAGGAATAGATCACCCAAAAATGACAATTTGTTATTTACTCACTTGTGTTCCAAACTACACTACCTGACAGAAGTCTTGTTGCCTATCCAAGTTTAGGTACAACAAATAATAACTTGACTTCTAGTTGATTATTTGGTATCAAAAGTGGCTTATATGGAAGGCAAAGGCCTCTAGATTAAAGATCCATCATCAATGCCTCCTACTTCATCTTACCCCAGACATGCTCAATAATGTTCATGTCTGGTGACTGGGTTGGCCAATCCTGAAGCATTTTGACCTTCTTTGCTTTCAGGAACTTTGATCTGGAGGCTGAGGTATGAGAGGGAGCGCTATCCTGCTGAAGAATTTGCCCTCTCCTGTGGTATGTAATGTAATGGGCAGCACAAATGTCTTGATACCTCAGGCTGTCGATGTTGCCAACCACTCTGCAGGTCTCTCGCACGGCCCATACTGAATGTAACCCCAAACCATGGTATTTCCTTTACCAAACTTGACTGATTTCTGTGAGAATCCTGGGTCCATGCGGGTTCCAATAGATCTTCTGCATGATTTGTAATGATTGGGATGCAGTTCAACAGATATTCATAAAAAAAATTTCGGCTTAGTCCCTTTATTAATCAAGGGTCACCACAACGGAATGAACCGCCAACTTAGTTCAACAGGTAACCAAAAGTAGATCAACTAAAAGTCTAGTTATTATTTGTTACACTTACAACTGGGATTGACAACAAGACTTCCATCAGGTAGTGTAGTTTCTTTCTTCTGTTGAGCACAAAAGACTATATTTTGACGAATGTTGGAAACGCGTAACCTTTGACTTCCATAGTATTTTTTTTTCTTACTATAGGAATGGATGTGACTTAACCAACATTCTTCAATGTACCATGGTTTGTCTTCAACAGAAGAAAAAAAAAGTCTTAAAGGTTTAAAACTACATGAGGGATATTTATTTCCTTCTTTAATATTTATTTATTTATTTATTTTTATCATTTTTGGGTTAACGGTCCCTTTCACTAAGTCCAATACAACAAAAATTTGATGCATACAGTGCTCAGCATAATCAATACACTTCACATGTTCTCTCTTTTAAATTAATATAATTTAAATAGCATCCTATAGCATTTCTATAGCATCCTTTCCAAAAAAAAGTACACCACCCAAATTAATATAATGGAGAAAATAATTAATACAATTTGAATTATCAGGATAAATCAAGAGAAACATAAAAATTAAGTATTATGTCTAAAAAATGTTGTATTATTTATTTATTTATTTTTACAATAACAAATTTGAAACTAAATGTATTCTCTTTCTATTGCTAAAGATGTTAGGTGACCAAACTATTATTTTTTTTTATGAACATAATGTTTTGTTTAAATGCACCAAAATATATTATCTATTTTGAGTGAGGGTAAGGGCAAGGCAAGTAGAGTTTATTTATATAGCACATTTCATACATAATGGTAATTCAAAGTGCTTTACATAAACAGGAATAAAAAATACAAGAAAATAAAAAAGGATTAAACAAAAAATGATTAAAAAAAGATAAAACCAGTTTAAAATGTGTTAAACATGTTTTAAAAGAATGAAAAAGAAAAAAAGAAATAATAGTACGATTTGTCAGACAAAGCACAGTGCTCATTCAGTAGCGGCACAGCTAAACAGATGTGTTTTCAGCCTTGATTTGAATGTTGGCGCACATCGGATCATTTCTGGAAGCTGATTCCAGCAGTGAGGGGTGTAATAGCTGTAGGTGGATTCACGCTGCTTTGACTGAACTCTTGGAATTTCTGATTTACTTAAACCTAATGATCTGAGTGATCGGTTTGTATTCAGTGAGCATATCTGTAATGTATTGAGGTCCTAGGCCATTTAGTGATTCATAGACAAGTAAAACTACTTTAAAATCTATTCAGAATGTAACTGGCCAGTGTAAAGACCTGAGGACATATGTAATGTGCTCTGATTTCCTGGTTCTGGTCAGAATCCTGGCAGCAATGCTCTGGATGAGCTGCAACTGTCTGACTGTCTTTTTTTGGGAGGCCAGTGAGGAGTCCATTAAAGTAATCCACCCTGCTGCTGATAAAAGCATAAACAAGCTTCTCTAAGTCCTCACTGAAAACAAACCATCTAATTCTTGCAATGTTTTTTGAGATAATAGTATGCTGATTTACTCACTGCTTTGACATTACTTGTGAAAATAAGATTCCAGAGACTCCAGAGACACACCAAGATTATTGACCTTATTTTTTGTTGTTTGACCCCTAGAGCAAAGGTACACCTTCTCAGTGAGAACCTCATCTCTATTCCCAAATGCAGTGACTTCAGTTTCATCTATATTTAACTGAAGAACGTTTTGGCACATCCAACTTTTCATTTCGTCAATGCATTGGCAGAGGATGTCAATTGGGCTGTAGTCATTAGGCAATAAGGCTAAGTAGATCTGAGTGTCATCAGCATAACTGTGGTAGGAGATTTGGTACTTTTTGCAAAGGTGGTGTATTTATTTGTACTTTATATATTAGGTTTGCTTGCTATCTTTGCCAGTCAGTGCTGTCTGATAGAGAGTTGAAAACACAATGACTGGAACTTATGTCTCCCCCTGAATGCCCGCCTCAAACCTCCACTGGCGTTCCATGAATAGCGACGCTGGGCCAAACCACTAATTAAAGCAGGATTAGGTCCGTGTGTTATGATTAATTACCTCAGTGAATGTAATTCAGCTAACACTGATGATCCTCTGCTCATGTGTCATGTTGGAGACTTGAACCATTCATCAGGAGCAAAGGGTCAAGCACACAGCAGAGCGCCATGGTAAAACCGCATTTCCTAATTACGTCTCGTGTACGACAGCCTCAAGTGGCTCAACTAACACACATAAACACACATCACTCCATCTCTTTTGACTCCATCTGCATGGAATAATCAATTATGAACATGTTTAGTCTTTAATGAATTTGTCAACATTTATGTAAGCAGTAATAATGTGTATATTAATGTAGGCTTTATTAAAGTCATAATATTCAACAGCATTTTCTTTTTTTTGTTCCATCTGCGTGTCTTTTAGTATTAACAATTATGAACATATATCATCTTTAATAATTCCATCAGTATTTATGTAAACAGTAATAATGAGTTTATTAATGTACAGTAAAGTCTTAAAGTCGTAATATTCAAACAGCATTTTCTATTTATTTTTATAGCTTTTTACATCTGCATGTTTTCTAGTATAAATAATGATGAATATGTTTCATCTCTAATACATGCATCAGTATTTATGTAAACAGTAATAATGTGTACATTACCTGACAAAAGTCTTGTCGCCTATCCGATTTTTAGGAACAACAAATAATAACTTGATTTCTAGTTGATTATTTGGTATCAGAAGTCGCTTATATGAAAGGCAAAGGCCTCTAGATTACACTTATTTGACCAAAATAAAATTTGACCATGCCTTGATTTTTAACTATTTAGTTAGGACAGTAAGGTCTGACTTTGCTTAGACAAAAGTCTTGTCACTTAATCAGAATCAGAATCAGTTTTATTGCCAAGTGTGCTTCACACACACAAGGAATTTGTTTTGGCAACAGAAGCTTTCAGTGTACATAAAGTGACGAGTGACAACACAAAATTAAATACAAGAAAAGAAAAGGCAATAAACATTAAACAGAGATGCAGTTAGTCAAAAAGATCTGGATGTTGAATGTATGTACAGATATGTTGTAAATATACAGGTTATAAGGTGCTGTGTACAAGTGCGTATGAGAAAGTATTGCACGTTTATTGCACAGTAGGGGAATATTTAACTGTTCATGAGGTAGATGGCCTGAGGAAAGAAACTTTTCCTGTGTCTATCTGTTTTTGTGCTTGGTGCTCTGTAGCGCCGACCAGACGGTAACAGTTCGAACAGGTAGTGTGCTGGGTGTGAGGCGTCCAGAGTGATTTTACGAGCCCTTTTACTCACTCTGGAAGAGTACAGTTCTTGAAGTGTAGGAAGGGTAGTGCCAGTGATTCGTTCAGCAGTCCGGACTATTCGCTGTAGTCTACGGAGGTCGGTTTTGGCAGCTGAGCTGAACCAGACGGTGATTGAAGTGCAGAGGATGGATTGGATGACAGCTGAGTAGAACTGTACGAGCAGCTCCTGTGGCAGGTTGAACTTTCTCAGCTGACGAAGGAAGTACAGTCTCTGCTGGGCTTTCTTTACAATGGAGTCTATGTGAATGTCCCACTTCAGATCCTGAGAGATGGTGGTGCCCAGGAACCTGAATGACTCTACTGCAGCCACAGTGCTGTTCATGATGGTGAGTGGGGGGAGTGCAGAGGGGGTTTCTCCTAAAGTCCACTATCATCTCCACTGTTTTGAGCGTGTTCAGCTCCAGGTTGTTGTATCTGCACCATAAAGCCAGCCGCTCCACCTCCTGTCTGTATGCAGACTCGTCACCGTTCCGGATGAGGCCGATAACAGTAGTGTCATCCGCAAACTTCAAGAGCTTAATGGAGGGGTCTTTTGCAGTGCAGTCGTTTGTGTACAGGGAGAAGAGCAGTGGGGAGAGAACACATCCCTGGAGGGCACCAGTGCTGATGGTGCGGCTGTCGGATGTGATTTTGCCCATTCTGACTAGCTGTTGTCTATCTGTCAGAAAGCTGGTGATCCATTGACAGACAGAGCTAGGGACAGACAGCTGGGTCAGTTTGTTCTCGAGCAGTGATGGGACGATGGTGTTAAAGGCAGAACTGAAGTCCACAAACAGTATCCTTGCGTAGTTCCCTGGTTTGTCCAGATGTTCTAGGATATAATGCAGTCCCATGTTGACTGCATCATCCACAGACCGGTTTGCTCTATAGGCAAACTGCAGGGGGTCCAGCAAAGGTCCAGTGATGTCCTTCAGATAAGCTAGCACCAGTCTTTCGAATGACTTCATGGCCACAGATGTTAAGGCAACAGGTCTGTAGTCATTGAGTCCTGTGATCTTTGGTTTCTTTGGTATTGGGATGATGGTGGAGCATTTGAAGCAGGATGGAACTTTGCGCTGTTCCAGTGATCTGTTGAAGATCTGTGTGAAAATGGGAGCCAGTTGGTCCGCACAAGTTTTCAGACAGGCTGGTGAAACACCATCTGGACCTGGTGCTTTTCGTCTCCTCTGTTTACTGAAGATCTGACGCACATTATCTTCACTGATCTGAAGTGCCGGGGTGGAGAAGGAGATGGCTGGAGGTGTTGATGGCTGTTTACTGAGGATCTGATGCCCATTATCCTCACTGATCTGAAGTGCAGGGGGTGAGAGGGAGATGGCTGGAGGTGTTGATGGCTGTGTAGGGAGATGATCCGGGTGGGTGTGAGGTGTCTGGTCAGAGGTGTCAAATCTACAATAGAAGATATTCAGCTCGTTTGCAAGATGTTTGTTGCTGTCGATACTGGGGGATGGCGTTTTATAATTTGTGATGTCTTTCAGGCCTTTCCATACTGATGCAGGGTCGTTGGCAGAAAACTGGTTTTGCAGCTTTTTGGCATAGCTTTTCTTGGCCACATTAATCTCCTTTGTCAGTGTGTTCCTGGCCTGATTGTATAAAATCCTGTCCCCGCTCCTGTAGGCATCCTCTTTTTCATGACGAAGCTGTCTAAGTTTTGGTGTAAACCATGGTTTATCATTGTTAAATGATAAGAAGGTCCTGGTAGGGATGCATAACTCCTCACAGAAACTGATGTATGATGTTACAGTCTCTGTGAGCTCGTCTAGGTTGGTGGCTGCAGCTTCAAAAACACTCCAATCAGTGCATTCAAAACAGGCTTGTAAGACCTGCTCTGTGTCGTTGGTCCATCTCTTAACAGTCCTTAATACTGGCTTAGTAGTTTTAAGTTTTTGCCTGTAAGTTGGTATAAGATGAACCAGGCAGTGGTCGGAGAGTCCTAAAGCTGCTCTGGCGACAGAGTGATATGCATCCTTTATTGTGGTGTAGCAATGATCCAAAATGTTATTGTCTCTGGTGGGGCATGTGATGTGCTGTTTGAATTTAGGCAGCTCGTGTGTGAGTTTTGCCTGATTAAAGTCACCGAGAATGATAAAAGCAGAGTCCGGGTGTCGTTGTTCAGTCTCTGTGATCAGATCAGACAGCTGTTGTAACGCAGTCCTCACGTGTGCTTGTGGTGGAATGTAAACACAGACAAGAATGAACAAGGAGAACTCCCGCGGTGCATAAAACGGCTTACAGTTAATGAAAAGCGCTTCCACATCAGGACAGCACATCTTCTTTAACACAGTTACATCCGTACACCATCTCCTGTTGATGTAAAAGCATGTCCCACCACCGTGTGTTTTGCCCGTTGACTCCGTATCGCGATCTGCTCTGTACAGCTGAAAGTCCGGTAAGTGTAATGCGCTGTCCGGAATGGCTTCGTTCAGCCAGGTTTCTGTGAAACACAGCGCAGCAGAGTTGTTAAAGTTCTTGTTTTCGCATGAGAGCAGAAGTAGTTTGTCCATTTTGTTAGGAAGTGAGCGGAGATTCGCTAGATGGATGCTAGGCAGCGCTGTTCTGAAGCCGCGCTGTCTCAGCCTGACGAGCGCGCCGGCTCTTTTCCCACGCCGCCGGGTCTTGTATTTCTTCCACAAAGCAGCTGCTCCGCCAATGACAATGTTCCGCAAAACGCCAGAGAAATCAAAATCCAGTTGGTGATTAGTTGGTGTGCACTGCCGAATGTTCAGCAGCTCATCCCTGGTATAACTGATCGTGTTTGATAAACATAAAACAGGACAGACTAACAGAAATAGGGCAAACACTGAAGAGCTCCACACCGAGGCAGCCATCCGCGGCGCCATCCTGAGAGTGAATCAAAGCAGGCAGTGGACCAAACCACTGTTAACAGAAATAATGTACAGTATAGAATATAAAGTCATGGTGCAGTGGAAAATTAATTCATATTGTGTATGACTCCCATGAGTTTGGAGGACTGCATCCATACATCTCTGCAATGATTCAAATAGTTTATTAATAAAGTCATCTGGAATGGCAAAGAAAGCATTCTTGCAAGACTCCCAGAGTTCATCAAGATTCTTTGGATTCATCTTCAATGCATTCTCCTTCATCTTACCCCAGACATGCTCAATAATGCTCATGTCTGGTGACTGGGCTGGCCAGTCCTGGAGCACCTTGAGCTTCTTTGCTTTCAAGGACTTTGATGTGGAGGCTAAAGTATGAGAAGGAGCGCTGTCCTGCTGAAGAATTTGCCCTCTGCTGTGGTTTGTAATGTAATGGGCAGCACAAATGTCTTGACACCTCAGGCTGTTGATGTTACCATCCACTCTGCAGATCTCTTGCACACTGACTGTAACCCCAAACCATGATTTTTCCTTCACCAAACTTGACTGATTTCTGTGAGAATCGTGGGTCCATGCAGGTTCCAATAGGTCTTCTGCAGTATTTGTGATGATTGGGATGCAGTTCAAAAGATGATTCATCTGAAAAATCGACTTTCTGCTTTTTTTCTGAAAGATCAACTCAAAGTCAAGTTACTATTGTTGCTCTTACAACTGTGATCAATGACAAGACTTTTTTCAAGTAGTGGATATTACAGTTTTTCTCCATTGGTTTGGCTCATTTCTTGAAACAGGAATTACATTCTCAAAATTCTAAGATCATTTAGCAAAACAGTGTTACAGTTCAGCATAACATAGCTCACTTGCAAAAGCTCATATCTCTCCAAAAACAGTTCACTCATCCATCAAAATTAAATTCCTTTCCCATATAAAAAGTCAGTGCCACAAAAATGGCAAATATCCTTCTCAATTGCTTTGGCTCATTTCTTGAAACAGACCGGACATTCTCAACACTCTTGGTGTTTTTGCCAAAATAATGTGGATGGTTTGGCACAACACCTTGGTTCACCTGCAACAGCTCATACCTTTCCCAAAACAGTTCATGCATGTGTCAAAACTAAATTTCCTTCTCATTTAAACAGTCAGTGCCCCCAAAATGCTCATCCTTTTGCCATTGTGTAAGCACTGCAAGTCAAAATGTTTAGATGTTTCGTCACTATGGCAAAGGACCACTAAAATATCACATAATACAGTTGTGTATAAAACAAACAAACAAAAAGAAATAGGATTTTAGGGTAAGAACAGCCTTCAAGTTTTGACGTCACACACTGCACCCATACTGCCAAGGAAATGATAACTCCTTTTTTTATTGTAAAGATCAACCACACACAATGTAACTTCCATAGATCAGAGCAAAAAGAAACTGTAAACAGCATAATGAACTATAATATAAGCACACAAACAGAAAACTAGAGTGCTATAACTTTCCCTGTGAAAGTTTTGGATGATGGAGGAGACTGTAGAGCGAGGCACATTTAGGCTGCACTTGGCGACCTGCCTCCGCCATTGTGAGGCCATGGTTTATGACATGGTCTATAACTGTGGCCTGAATTTCATCCGGGACAGCACAGTGTCTTCATGCACCACGGCCTCTTCCACCTATTCCACCACCATGCACCCTTACTCCTCCTCCTCTTCCTTGAGCAGGCAGCTGCCCTTGTTCATTTACTTGGCCAGGTGCCTCCATGTTCAGAAATAGTGCTGGTCCTGCATGGTCAAGCTCTTTACATACATGTTAAGCAGCATTCACAGTCATGGGCAGTGCCTGTCAGGTAACTAAACATACTGTTTGATTTTTCATCTGAGATGTGTGAAACTCCTCCTTCACTAGTCAAGTTCTAGTTTCACCTGACTGTCAATTGCTGTAATAAATTGTAATCAAATGTTCCAAGGATTCACCTACTGTATGATATTCAAGGTATTATGTTCTTGACTAATTTTGACAATTTAACAGACTATTGTGCCTGTGATGACATATACAATGAAATGACGCTGACACATTTTGGAGAGAACAACCATTAGACTGAGAATCAACAATCAGTTTAGATCAACAAAATCTATTCACTTGGAAATTGTGCTAAATGTAGGCTACCTGTACTTAATCATTTGCAAAGATGTACTTAGACATTTGCAATTTGATGAAATGAATGAGAAGTTCAATTCTGTTGTGAACAATTGCCAAGTGGTTTAGAGGTTTGTCCGTGTTGTTTTGAGAATGTAATTTCAAGAAATGAGCCAAACCAATGGAGAAAAACTGCAATGCAGTATTTCCCTTACTTACACAACAGTACACATTTTCAACCTCTTCCTATTCAAACACACCTGAACCAACTCATCAGAACATTAGAAGAGACTCAAAAACCTGAATGAATGGTTCAGATAAGGGAGACATCCGAAATATGTATATCTGGTGTTCCCCCAGGAACAGGGTATAAACACTGTATTAATGTGCACTTTATTAAAGGCATAATATTCGAACAGTATTTTCCATTTTCATCTTTAGATACAGACATTTTATGAGCTTAACTGGGAAATTCGAAAATGTTATAGTTGTAGCGCCCTCTTACCTCACAGAATTAATTACTGTGCACTTAGGGCACTGCCAGGTTCTACTTTGTTTGTCTCTTGAATAAATAAACTAGTGAACCCCTTGGTTGTAAACTGCCAAATTTTAAATTACCCAAAAAGCTTTGTTAATAGACATGTCGACTGTATAACTTGTTTAGATAACCCAGAAAAGGAGATGGTTTAAAATTAAATGGTTCTATTTATTTAACAAATAAAAATAAATAAGAAAAATATAAATCTCATTAGACAGTTTTAGTTAGTAAGACGATTACAGAGATTTAACAAACAAAAAGAAATACAGTAATAAAAATGATATGGCACCTTAGGGGTTAATCCCTCAGAAATCCCTCCAATTAAGTTATATATTCCCTCTATACAAATTAACAGGGCAATATACTATAAATGATCCTTAAACTGTAAAGGTGTATTTTTCTGTATTTATATATATTATTATCACCTCAAAAAGTCAAACTGTATCTCAAACCTTCTTATCAAAGATTATCTAACTTTCAATGTGACCAATAACGGTTTAAATTCACGTGGGCCCACTCATGCACGCGCACACACATACAGTCCCCCATCCCCGTTGCAGGCCTGTATCGTTGCTGGCGATCGTTGTGGCCTCAAAAGCAAACAATAATTGGCCGCTTCACTCCGAAGAGCCGAATAAAACAAAATAAATGGTGGTACCTTAATTCCAATGAGCTCTCCTGTTTTAGGGCACTCGATGTGGGTGTGTAGATGGCCTCTGACATACACGGCAGGCAGGCACACAGCAGCCAATCGTCTTGAGTCCCAGGGAAACCCTGAACCCCTCGGCAGTTCAGATCAGCACTTCAAACCTGGAAATCCTCCATATCGCCGTTATTCAAGTCCGTGAAATGTTCGTCCACCGTGTCTGTGGTCTACTGAATTGCTAATCAGCAGGGCCAGACGGAATCTGCAGGCGTTTTTTGCTATTTCTGCGGAGAATTTTGGTAAAAATCTGCGGATTTCTGCGGAATTATTCTAGGAGTATCATAACTAAAACCTTAAAATGTGAAATAAAAAATAATATATTTTTAACTTTTATTTAATGTTTAAAATGCAAATATAATTAGATTAACAGTAAATAGTTAACTTTAAGTAATTAAACAGAATTAATGATGGGCTAAAAATCTGAGGAAATCTGCGGAAAATCTGCAAAAAATCTGCAGAATTCTGCACGCGCAGATTCTGTGTGGGCCTACTAATCAGTCACCCTGCACGTGTCTCGCGCACTGTAACTGACGCTGGATGATATTTTCACTTTTACTCTCGATGCCAATTTGTAAGAAAACAACAAACATTACCCAGTGATCTACTGCATGAACTCTTAACTACTACTCACTTATTAAACAAAAAAAACACTTAAAATCAACCCTGTCCGGCTTAATTTGTTAAGTTTCCTTTTTCCTCACGAGGCGCAGTCTGCTTTCACTTTCCCCCTCACGCTCACTTTCTCCCTTGTGCAGCCCCGTAGCCCCTCCCCCAAATTCACGTGAACCAACAACGTACCCTTTACCTTGAAAGTAGGAGGGTTTTTACAGCTATACCGCCACGGGTATAATACAAACCACAAAACACCATATACATTTTTAAAACAACTTGAACTTTTTTACAATAAATGACATTTGTAAACTACTACTAAATTGTTTATTTATTTATTTTTCTTCTGAAGGAAAACACTGTGCTACATAGTTATAGACAAATGGTGAATCACCAACTTATCTCTCTATTTCTTATTAAGCCTTTTTTTCGCACAGAATTGATATTTGTGAATGGGTTGGTGAGGGAGAGCAATTCTCAGCAGTCAATAGTGATTCAGCTGGAAATCTGGTAATATCTCGGGTCATTTTATAGTCCATTGCACAGACACAAACTGTAATGGTTTGTAACGTGTGTAAAATCACTGTGGGCATGCAGTGACAAGCATATTAAATATTTAAGTACATATATTCAAATTGAATCATAATGTGTTTGAATTGGACTGCATGTGTGATTTTCAGCAGCATGATATTACAGTTTTTCTCCATTGGTTTGGCTCATTTCTTGAAAATGGAATTACATTCTCAAAACAACATGGACAAACCTCCAAACCACTTGGCAATTGTGCACAACAGGATTGATTGTTTTTTTCTCAATTATTTCATCAAATTGCAAATGTCTAAGTACATCTAGCCTACATCTAGCACAATTTCCAAGTCAAAAGTTCTAGTTGATCTAAACTGATTGTTGATTCTCAGTTCAATGGTTGTTCGCTCCAAAATGTGTCAGCGTCAATTCATTGTATAAGTCATCACATGCACAATAGTCTGTTCAATTGTCAAAATTAGTCAAGAACATAATACCATGAATATCATATATGAATCTGTGGAACACTTGATACATTTATTACAGCAACTGGCAGTCAGGTGACACTAGAACTTGACTAACAAAGGAGGAATTTCACACATCTCAGATGACCAATCAAGCACTGTAGGTTGCATATCATTTTCATAGTTTTTTGTTTGTGCGTTTATATTACAGTATATTATGCTGTACATTTTTATTCTGATGTATGTTAAGTATTTTATGTGCGTGATTGAAAATAGTTAGTTTCATTGGCATTATGAGTGCAATGTACAGTATGATGTCAAACCTTGGAGGCTACTCTTAACCTAAAATCCCAACACTATCTCATGGCAATTCCTAACTTTTTGATTTAGTGGCTAATTGGAATGAATTTGTATGATCTCATTCATACAGTTTAGTATGATTTGCTTATCCCCCAATGATGTTTGGGTCCCCCAAGCCTCCTTTTTAAAATTGTACATTTTCATACGTCTGAACACGAACGAATTAGCCACTAAACTGACAAAACATAAAATAGTAACTTTCTATGTGAGATCAGACTGAAAATCCTTATTTCTTATAATTTTTTTATCTTATAAATTTATTTTATTTAGTTTTTTACACAATTGCATTCTGTCAAAGACAAAAAAAAAAAAAAAACTGTGCAGTAACCATTTTCAAAAACTGGGCTAAGACTGAAAGGTGGACATGAGGGATACTTCAATGGTCCTCTGTCATAGTGACAAAACATCTTAACATTTTGACTTGCAGTGCTTACACAATGCCAAAGGGACAAAGGATTTTGGGGGCACTGACTGTTTAAATGAGAAGGAAATTTAGTTTTGACACATGAACGAACAGTTTTGGGAAAGATATGAGCTTTTGCGAGTGATCTATAGTGTTGTGCTGAACTGTAAGACTGTTTTGCAAAACAATCTTGGTGTATTGAGAATGTAATTCCTGTTTCAAGAACTGAGCCAAACCAATGGAGAAAAACTGTAATAAAAATACTAAAGGTTGCATTTGGTTTGAAAAGTCTGAGAGCCTCTGTGAGGAGCAGCTTCAAATCATGCACATAAATTAGTGACTTTTCGGGTTTGGATTTTGATTATTCCAGCCTACTACTTTCTTTTTTTTTTTTACTGCTGGCAATTATTAGTGAATTAGATTCAGATTCTGCAATACATGTAGTCATATTACAGTTTTCTCCATTGGTTTGGCTCTGTTCTTGAAACAGAAATTACATTCTCAATACTCTAAGATTGTTTTGCAAAACAGTCTTACAGTTCAGCACAACACTATAGCTCACTCGCAAAAGCTCATATATTTCTGTTAGTTCACATGTCAAAACTAAATGTCCTTCTCATTTAAACAGTCACCTTTGACATTGCATTGCATTGTCACTATAACAGAGGGGCGTTGCAATATCCCTCATGTCCACCTTTCAGTCTTAGCCCAGTTTTTAAAAATGGTTACTGCACTGTTTTTTGTCTTTTGACAGAATGCAATTGTGTAAAAAACTAAATAAAATAAATTCATAAGATTTTAAAAATTACAAGAAATAAGGATTTTCAGTCCGATCTTACAAGGAAACGCAACTATTTTACGTTTTGTCAGTTCAGTGGCTAATTCGTATGTGTTCATTCGTACGAAAAGGTATGATTTTACAGTTTTTCTCCATTAGTTTGGCTCATTTCTTGAAACTAGAATTACATTCTCAAAACAACATGGATAACCCTCCAAACCACTTGGCAATTGTTCACAACAGAATAGATTTTTCTCATTCATTTCATCAAATTGCAAATGTCTAAGTACATCTAGTCTACATTTGAGGCGTGGCACCCAACCCCACCCCTAAACCCAACCATCATTGGGGGATAAGCAAATCATACTAAATTGTATGAATGAGATTGTACAAATTCATTCGAATTAGTCACTAAATCAAAAAAAAAATTTAATAAATTGCCGTGAGATAGTGTTGAGATTTTAGGTTAAGAGTAGCCTCCAAGGTTTGACATCATGGTCACTCATACTGCCAATGAAATTGTAACTATTATCAATCACACACATAAAGTAATTAACATACATCATAATAAAAAAAAAATGTACAACATAATATACTGTAATATAAACACACAAACAAAAAACAATGAAAATTATATAGTATACAGCCTACAGTGCTTGTTTGGTCATCTGAGATGTGTGAACTTCCTTTTACTTTTATGAGCAAGTTCTTTATAGTGAACTAAATTCATACATTTATCACGTTTAGTCTGATTCCCATATGAATGACTCTTATGAGCCAGTCCTTTATTGTAAATTAAATCCATACAACTATGTTCTGATTCCCATACAAATGACTGTTATAAACCAGTTCTTTTTTATTGAATCAAATCCATTCAGCTAACATGTATAGTCTGATTCCCATATGAATGACTCTTATAAACTTTTTTAATAGTGAATAAAATGCATATACAGCAACATATATTGTCATATTTGTGAACAAATTACATTTTTAAAAGTAATTACTATTGGCATCTGCCTCATTAAACATATGCCAGAGTAATTTGTGGTCCATTACACTGTGGCAGGGATAAATAAGCGATTAAGCTCTGGATTAAGGATTGTGAGTGACGTTGATAGTAACAGCAAACGACTACTGTACTACTGTGAAATTATCAGTCAAGTTACTATTTTTTTTCTGTAAAAAATGTTTAGGTAAAGAGACAATTTCCGTGTGGTACTTTATTATAAAAAATCATTTGATTAAATGTTACATTTTGTGTAATATAAAACCAATCCAGACGCTATTGCTCTAAAAGACAACCAATGCTTTTTGTTTCCACTTTTAAGATCAATAGTGTGATGTCTGTATTTCAAATATAACCTCACATTTCTTTGTAATGGATGACAGACCTTTAATCTAAACAGACTCTGCATTTCAATGAACGATTCAAGGATGAAGGGCCTCACTGGACTCTACACACCTTTAATTGACAATAAACTACAGCGGTGTTGTTTTCTCCAGCATCATCCCATCCGACAGATTGTCTATAGTTTTCTTTTCCTCTATACATCATGTTAAACAGAAGGAGCAGTCATGGTCATTTCTGTACATTTCACAGCTTCTGGCTGTAGAGACGATCAGCAGCTTTCAAAAGGTGATGGAATGTAAATAGTGTGTCCGACACAGAAATGCCAACTGGCCCAGCAGGGACTCGAACCAGCAACCTTCTTGCTGTGAAGTAACAGTGCTAACCACTGAGCCACCGTGCTGCCCTACATCACAACATTGACACTGTTAAAGCAACCTTATGAACTTGAAAAGGGGAAAGGGGTAGGGGAAAAGCACTAGCTGTGCATATACCCTTTATAATATAAAACAGTGTTAGTGAAAATGGTGTTATGTAACCGATGTACACATGTGCAGATGCCAGCTGGAAACACACCTGCATGATGTCACAGTTGTGCAACATCTGTGTGTCTGCTTGCTGTCTGTCTGTCTGTCTGTCTGTCTGTCTGTCTGTCTCACCCACAGTTGGGCAGTACAGGTAATTGAATGCTCCATACCGGCAGACCAAGCCATTTGGAGGAGCTGATCTATCTTGTGCTTATAAAGGTGTGGGATGTGATGACAGTTGCCATGGAAACTTGACAGATGAGGGGGCTTTGGGGTCAGAGTGGACAGACATAGAAAAAAAAAATCCAGCAAGATGAATTTACTAGAAGATACTCACAGGATACTCTGTCTGTTTGTCTACCTGTCCGTCTGTCCGTCTGTCTGTCTTTCTGTCTGTCTGTCTGTCTGTCTGTCTGTCTGTCTGTCTGTCTGTCTGTCTGTCCGTCCATCTGTCCATCCATCCATCCATTCATCCATCCATCCATCCATCTATCTATCCGTCCGTTAGTGCGTCCATCCATCCATAGATCCATCCATCCATCCACCCATCCATCCATCTATCCATCCATCCATCCATCCATCCATCCATCCATCCATCTATCCATCCATCCATC
>CAIGQZ010000217.1:6595676-6619549 GCA_903798205.1 Danio tinwini | reverse complement strand
TATATATATATATATATGTCAAAAATGTCAAAAGCAAAAGCAGCAAGCACGTTAAAATAAACTGACTTTAAAGACACAGCGAATGCCATTTCATTTTTCAGCCCAGACCAAGACTTACTATATATGCTAAATAAATGCAACCCAGAATATCTAACATCTGAATAATTTAAAGTTTGTAGAACATGAATGAGCTATAACCAGAAAAAAATCACCCTAAATTTTGAACCCGCAGGGAAACATTTTCCTGAAGAGGCTCTAACCTACTTTCCACCAGTTGCACATTCGTTTTTATATATATATATAAATATATATATATATATATATATATATATATATATATATGTGTATGTGAGAGAGCGCTTTTCTCTCTCTCTCTCTCTCTCTCTCTCTCTCTTTCTCTCTCTCTCCGGCTGTGTGGTGGTTTGATCTCAGTTAAAGTCACAGAGGGAGATTGTACGGAAGAACAGATTGTTGAAGTTTCACCGCTGTCCTCTCATCTGTCTCTGAAGCGGCTAACAAATCACTTGCTTCTTCAACAGGCTTTGGTCTCAGGGACAGCCTGTCGATCTGCATTTTCTACCTATCTCTTTATCTTATTCCCAGCCCAGCAGCATTAAAACTGCCCTCTTTCAAATGTGTTCAAATACAGAAGAGCAGATCCCAGCAGAACACACTTTTACTTCAGTGTATGATAGCAGAAGACATTTCAGTGTCTGTGAATTCACTGCCGGTTATTATAAAGACCAGGGCTGTCAACAATGATTACTCTCATGATTTCTTGACACTCTGACAAAAATGCCAACACAATCTCATGGAAATTCGTAAGTTTTTGATTTAGTGGCTAATTCCTATGAATTCTTACAATCTAATTTGTACCATTTAGTACGATTTGCTCATCACCCAGATGGCCAAGGGGACCTTTTTAAAATTGTACATTTTCATACGACTCAACTCACTGACAAAACGTAAAATACTTACATTTCCTTGTGAGATCAGGCTGGAAATACTATATTAAAAGATTACTGTTTTATTCACACTTTATCTGGTTTATAGAATACATATAAATTATTTGATGTAGAAAATAAATAATTAAAACAAATAAATTAATTTGTTAAACATAAATAAAAAGGCAGCAGCACCTCACCATTCATGACTTTTTTCTTCGTGGAATTGTGAGCATACTTCTGACAAGTAAAAGGATTTAATATAAAAGGAGAGTTGGAAAAAATAAAATCACAAATGAGCAGTGGAAAGAGTTCTGAAAAATCATACTTAAGTTAAAAGTCCCATTACTTCCCTAAAAATGTAGTGCAGGTAGAGTAAGGCCCGATCCCAATTCTACCTCCTAGCCCTCCACCTTACTCCTACCCCTCGTTTTGCGCGTTCATGTGAAGGGGTAGGGGTGTCCCAATTTTGTTTTTTAGCTTGAAGATGTAGGGCTGAGGGAAAGTTCTTGATACCCCTTCAAACTGAGATTTATCAGGACCTCACTCAAAACCAAGGATAAGAAAATTTCCAAGAATACACCAGCCACAACAACAGCTTGGCTGCACACGGAAGTAAGCAGATGCACAAATTAGTATTTTTGTCATTATTACGAATTTTTACAACAAACAAGCATGTTTTAATACATTCATAACGGCGTTGTACCGTCATGGTTTTAAGAAAAATAAAAAAAGCTATATTTCGCAGTCTATAATCCATAATAATACTTCCTGTATAGCAGTCTCACAGCATTCTGACACTCGATGACACTCGAATACCCTGTCAGAAAAGTCTAGTGGCTGTCAATGAGCTTTTTACAGTGTCTGCTATAATGTTAATGTTGTTTTTGGTGTGTTTACATAGATAAATATGGCCACTGTGTAAATGCGCAGTATAGTTATTGCCACATTAGATCATTATGATAACATAATATATGCCTTCAGTGATTTCCTGAAGATCAATACCAAAAAATAACACAACTGGAATAACTACAGCAGTCGCGATCGTTGATCTCATATGAAGCAAAAGATCGCCATGACATGATGAAGTGTGGAGGTGTTGTAGTGGTGTTCCATTTTTTAGGGGTAAAATGTAAAGCCCTTCCCCCTTACACTCTGTTTCAAGGGCCATATGGAAGAGGTAGGGGTATAAAAATAGAATTGGGATTGGGTCTAAAAGTATCTGTTTTAAATATTACTCAAAGTATGAGTAAAAAGTAGACCTTTCAAAAGTACTCAAGAGTAGTGAGTAGTGAGTATTACACTATAAAAGCTGGTGCATTTACATGTAATTTGTGGATTAGTGTAAACGTCACATTCTGTAGTGCATTAAGTTATTGCCCAGCAGGCACACAACATCATAAGAAGTTAATATTCGGTTAGATTTAGATTGTGACGTCAGGTGACCAAAATTCAATGTCTAGCCAGCGTCTAAGGACAACGTTATTTTGATTCCCAATAACAACTTTAAATGACGTTGATATTTGGTTGACTTTAGGTTGTGTTAGGAAGTGACCAAAATCCAATGTCGAGCCAACATCTTAAACCAACGTCATATTGACGTCAAATACTGACATTCATTCAGCATGTACGGCAACCAAAATCCAACATCTGATAGACGTCAAAGTGGTAACATCTTCACAACGTCAATCTGTAATATCATTAGACGTTGTTATTTGGTTGCTTTTAGGCTGGACATTGACGTTATCAGCCTGACGTTGGGTTCTGATTTCAACCCGATTTTCATTCCCAAGACAATGCAATGTTCCCACGATGTTGAGGTACAAAGTCAATCTGACGACATGTTGACATCTTGTGCCTGCTGGGTGTTTAAGGCCATTTCGGTCATCATACAGTAAACATCCATCATCTTCTCATCAGTGACATGAATCTAAACAGACTCTGGGTCATTGGGTGTAAAGACTTTAGACATCTTTATGGACACTTTTAATGCTTTCAAACATTTTGCTGCAATTATAAAGCGCCCATGTCTTGAGGTAGTTCATTATGATGCGATTTACCTTCTATGTGCGATTTGATTGGACTCACAAGACAGATTTTTCTAATCCCCATAGACAAGAAAAAATAAAGTAATGACTGACGGTTGAAGGAAAGTAGTGGAGTAAAAGTACAGATACAGCACTAAAAATGGACTCAAGGGAAAGTAAAAGTACATCTTTTGAAAACTACTTAGTAAAGCACAATTTTGAATTAATTTGAGTATTTGTATCTTTTTACTTTACACCAGTGTTTGCATACTGGTGTAAAGACACTAAGAACAAATTGTGGGTAATAAAACAGAATTCTGGGTGACACGGTGGCTCAGTGGTTAGCACTGTATAGGTGAATTGGGTCTCATTTTCAATTTAATTATTATATAAAATTGTTATTTTGTGTAATATAATTTAAAGAGATTAACTTAACTCAAAGAAACTCAATGTAATTGATCATTAGATCGATCTAGACAAAATGCGTGACTACTCGGGTCATTACCTACATATCAGCGGCTTCTTAATCGCTGTAAAAATCAGTGTGTGCATTTACCAGTTTGCCCTGCGGCTCTGAAACACGTCAATGAGATCATCAGATAACATTTACTCCTGAGTCTCCAACAGTCCTAAATCTACTTGAAACCTATATTCTTGTGACAGAAAAACCATATGGGTCGGTCACCTGTCCTGTCTGTGTATTGAGGTTAGAGAAGAACGATGTGGCTGTATAATCTGTTTGCTTACCTCTATTTATTTCAGTAGACAATGTTGTGTTGCTGTCACTCGCAAATTTTAAAACGATGAAGCTTGTTTTACATCTCAGGAGACTAGGGGCCTAGTTATCAGATTCTCAAGAGAACATCTGATAAACTTTCTGTTTACCAGAAAATAAAGTTGTTTACTACCCACCATATACAATTCGATATAGAACTGCAGCTCATAGGTTATTTGATTTTTTCTGACCTTCCTTTGGAAACCCTAGAGAGGGTTGTGTTTGAAAACCCCAGTACTGTACATCACCAATTTCTGAAATACTGAAAGACCAGTTCATTATGGACAAACAACTAATGAACAAATCAACTTTCTTACACAATCTAATGCTTAGTTTGATCTGTGACCTGTAGGGCTGGGCATGATATTATCTTTTTTTTAGGATACTAGTGCCTAAATGCAGCCCAAATACCTATATGTATATACACATACAGTTGAAGTCAGAATTATTAGCCCCCCTTTGATTTTTTTTTTCTTTTTCAAATATTTCCCAAATTATGTTTAACAGAGCAAGGAAATGTTCACAGTATGTCTGATAATATTTTTTTTTTCAGAGAAAGTCTTGTTTGTTTTATTTCGGCTTGAATAAAAGCAGTTTTACATTTAAAAAAAATAAATTAAGGTTAAAATGATTAGCCCGTTATATTGACTATAGACTATATTTTGATAGTCTACAGAACAAACCATAATTTTACAATAACTTGTCTAATTACTCTAACCTGCCTAGTTAAACTAATTAACCTAGTTAGGTCTTTAAATGTAATTTTAAGCTGTATAGAAGTGTCTTGTAAAATATCTAGTAAAATATTATTAAGTGTCATCATGGCAAAGATAAGATAAATCAGTTATTAGAGATGAGGTATTAAAACTATTATGTTTAAAAATGTGTTGACAAAATCTTCTCTCTGTTAAACAGAAATTGGGAAAAAACTAACAAACAAACAGGGGGGCTAATAATTCTAACTTCAACCAACACAGGCTCATTCTGAAAACATAGTCCTGTGGACATTTCTGGAGACCGTGAATTATGTAGCCGAAGATACAACTGGCTTCTTTTAGTTTTTTTTAAACAAACGCTACGTGGCAGTATGACGCCGTTCCTTTTCGCACTCACCAGCTGACCGCTTACCTTCGTGTGGAGGGTTTTCCCGCCTCAACCAGTTTGTCCCGTTAGCTCGTCAAGTTGAGTCGGCGGACTTGAGATGCAGAGAGGAGTTGACCACGACAATGGGGTTCGAGTCAGGGGACGAGCGGTTCCAGAAATCAGGTAAGACAAAAACAGAATCCAAAAAATAAAATGAACAAGTAAATAACACAGTGAGAATGCTGTAAAATCTAAAAACGTGGTACAAATTAGACAAGGGCTTTTCTTTTTCTGGACAGCTTTTGTAAACCGTTGGTTAGGTTCAGGGAAGTAAGTGGGTGGGCAGGTCAATCGATAAAATTGGTTGGGTTTAGGGAAGGAGGAGGGTGGGTCAGTTAGACGATTGGCCGGCCGGAATCAGTCGACAGCGGCCTCTGGTGGGTTTACGCAAGAACAGCGGGCGCGATCGGCACTCGCGATAGATCAGTCAACAGCGGCCTCTGGTGGGTTTAGAATAGAAATTTCTCACGATAGAAATTTGAGATGTGAAAAAGCGCACACAGCGGCCTCTCGCTGATTCACAAAAACAAAAACTGCAAAAATATGTACCTCCCAGGACGTATTTTGCGGTCTCCAGAAAGACTCCATAGACTATGTTTTCAGAATGAGCCTGGGTTGACTTCAACTGTGAATATATATATATTCACAGTTGAATATATTTATATATATAACTTGTAAAACAATGTAACTCCTTTGTATATTTTAGTGCAATTTGCTCATCCTCCATAGATGGTACATTTAGGGGTGGGCTTGAGGGGCCATGCTTTCCTTACCTTTTGTAGTTTGAATGAATTAGCCACTTTTTTGACAACACCTCAAAGAGTAATGTCTCTTAGTGATTTTGTACTGTTAAAAAGGTAATATGGAGCTCTAGTGGCCGACAAACTTCACTGGCTGACAAAAAAAAGGAAAAAAGAAAAAACTCAAATCATCAACACATCCTGTCCTGTCCACAGATGAACCCAGACTGTGAATTTGTGCTCACTAGAGTATGTATCCAATAAGTCCGGGATGCTCCAAACAAGCTTCAGAGGTTCAGCACACTATGAAGGTCAGAGAATCAATCCCATCAGCCTTTGTTATATAAATAATAGTACCGGCCTATCCCAGTGTGAGGTTCCAGCTTCAGGTGCAGGCATTGATTGAAAAGGTAGGGAAGGGCATCTGTAATTGTGGAGAGAAACACAAACTCCCTGGGCCGCAATGGGCACTGCAGCTGGGATTGAAAGAGATTAATTAGCTCTGTCTACAATGACCAGACTGCACCAGGTTATCTGCTGGCTATCAATTACCCGCCAAGGTAATAAAAATCTGGGGATGGATTTTGGATGACAGTTGGCGTGGTGAGGTTTTTCAAAGTGCACGACTGTTGTTAAAAAACATGATTTTCATAGAGATGTGCACTCTCAGAAATAAAGGTACAAGAGTCGCTACTAGAGTGCTACCTTTTTAAAAGTTTTACATTTGTAAATAAAGGGTCCTTAATAATACCTTAAGGGTATATATACCCTTAAACAAGGGGGGGGGGGGGGGGGGTCATAACTCATCCAATTCATTTTAGTAAGTTATATTAAGTCTGCATAATTAAGGGCGTGGCCACTTGAGTGACAGCTAGGTCTCGCTGGTTGCCGTCACCTCAGCTGATTCCGGCTGATTAGGCGCTGAGCTCGGCATATACATTGTATTTTTGTTTGTTAATGTGGCTTTACATAGTCAGCTACCTTTTGGAATTATTCACTACAATTATCAAATAATAAGGCATGCTGGTTGCACTTAATTGTGCTCACAAACCATTCAAGAGGCCTCCATTCCCCAATTGAGTGAAATGATATACTTATATACCATATGTATGAATGTATTTGTATTATTTAATATCATTTATCATTTTCTTTAGAACTTGAATGCACAAACTGAAAGATTATTTAGCTGTAGGCTACACTCTCTGAAATAAAGGTACGCAAGTTGTCACTGGGGTGGTACCTGTTCAAAAGGTACAAATTTGTACCTAAAAGGTCTATATTAATACCTAAAAAGTACATATTAGGACCTAAAAAGTACAAAAGTGTTCCTCCTAATTTTTTTTAGGTACTAATATATACTTTTGAGGTACCAATATGGACCTTTTAAGTACAAACATGTACCTTTTGAAAAGGTACCACCCCAGTGACAGCTCATGTACCTTTATTTCCGAGAGTGTATAAAACATCTCAGACATTGTCATACAGTTTTATGCCTGGATTTCATAAATAGACTTGCATTTACTAACGCGACTATATTTGAAACATTTGGAAGTAATTTGCATTTTCTTCCTGAAGAAAAATGTCATAATAACAATGCTTAGTGGCTCAATGTATTACAACAGTGTTTATAAAAGACTAAACACTTTACTGATATAGTATACAACGAAGCACATGTGGTCAGAACACAAACGAGTCGCAGGTAATGAAGTATTAAGTGTTTCTCCCAAAGAAATGCCCATCTAAGAAAAATGCTAGCAGGCATCTGTAACTCCACTCACATAAACAAAATGATGATGGTTGGCCATGCCTACTTGTAGCTTTATTTATTTATATACATTTTTTTATTGACTTCAAAAACAAACATACAAAATCTGATCTTACGCAAAGAAGACAATAATAGTAACAATGATAAGAACTTTCCAGATCAGGTTAAATAATATCATAAACACATATAAAACAGTAAAAAAAAGAGAAACAAAAGAGAAAAAAACAGAGATACATAAATAACACAAATACAGCAAGAGGAAAGAAAAACTTATATTTACAATATAATTATCATAATAATTCAATAATCTATCACTTTTCTTGTTTTTAACCAGTCTAAGAGTTAGTAAAAGAGTTTTTAACCAGTCTGAGATTAAATAAAAACATAAATAAAAAAAATAAATAAAATAAAAAATGTGAAAAAGAAGGCTGTGAATTTGAGAATGTTTGTTTGTAAATAAAATATTTTCCATACCAAATAAAAAAGTTAATAATGTAGTTCTCTGGTATATCGGTTTTAGCGTTATAGTAACAAATATCTTGTAGTTGAAGGAGGCTGGAAGAAGCAATGTAATTACCATTATGAAGATATAAGCTATTCCAAAAGTTTTTTGTACTTGTAGCTTTATTTGCGCTCTACAGAAACCTGTGGGTGACAACAGTCCAATTATGCTCAAACAAACATAGTATATGTGGTTTTGCAGAATTGTCGTATGAAGAAAAAAAATTTATGTGATCACTTTTTTATGTTAAAATATTTGAAAATCGCACTTCACTTTAAATGAAAGCAGCATTGCGCTTTGGTGTTCACATCAAAATAAATTTGTAAAAGTACATTTATATACATAAAAAGCAAGCATATTCAAGAGTCCTCATAACTCAGACTCATCATAATCACTGCACTACTTAACATTTGCACATTTAAAAATTGCACATATTCATTGCACTGATTCATTTATTTGAACTGTACATACCCACTGCACATGTACATTTGTAAATTATGTACACATCCACTGTACATATACATTTGTAATTATGTTTATCTATCTGCACACTTCTGATTATTAATAGCAACCTGTACATTTATCCATCTATTGTAAATCTCTGTTTATAGCTAACACAACCTGTATATAATGTTGATAGTACATCCATTTGTAAATATCACCATAATTTTTCTATAACTGCACTTTATAACTTATACCTGTATCCTGCACTTGCTGCTATTGCACTCCTGGTTAGACCTAAACTGCATTTCGTTTCCTTGTACTTGTACATGTGTGATGACAATAAAGTTGAATCTAATCGAATCTAATCTAAAGTGTCAATGTTATTGTTTCAATTGAAATATGGGTTAAAATAGTGGTTATATAATACGTTTTTTTTTTTTCCCAGAGAAGGATTGCAGCTGGAATGGCATCTGCTGCAAAAACATGTGACTGGATAAGTTGGTGGTTCATTCCGCTGTGGCGACCCCGGATTAATAAAGGGACTAAACCGAAAAGAAAATGAATGAATGATATGGTTTATATAGTATGGGCAAATATAGGTTAAAATGTTTCTTCAATATTCAACACAACATATAATTATGTAAAAATTAAACAATATACTTACAGTATACTGACATGTATTTATTAAATAAAATAAACTAATATGTAGTACAAAATTGGTCAATATTTTAATTTAAAACAGGATAACACTATGATTGAAAGATAAAATACAGACAGTATAAAGACTAAAATGTAAAATGAATTAATATTTTAGGGGTTAGAGCCAACAAATAGTTCTCTAATACTGTGTGTGAGCGTCCATGTGTGTGTATGGTGTGTACATAGCATACATTGAATCTAAAGATACCAAATCAATCTGAGAAATGCTGTAAACATGCACTTAACTAATGTTTGCATGTCCTAAAATACAGTTTGACCTGTTCAGGTTTGCATATAATTATAATAGAACATCAAACGGACTTTTAAAGCTTTTAGCAGACTTTGCTAATGGACTGATGGAATAATTTTGCTAATTGCTTTCTTGGTTAAAAACGTTTTACCTTGAACTTGTGAAACGACTACAAATCAGCAAAACACACATTATGAAAACTGTAACATCAGTTATAATGGATAAAAATTTAATTAATTTTTTACTAATTATTAAAAATCAGTTAAATTGAATAATATATATATATATATATATAGTCATAACTATATAATTATAACTATGTATACATAATAGTTTGTTTATTAATTTTTTTGCAAGAGGCCTTGTGTTGATTAGTTTTTTTTTATTTTACTTTATTTCATTTAAATTTTAATGTTTATTTTTATTCAATTTATTTTTTATTTATTTTATTTTATTTAACTATTTGCGGCAGCTAGCTCTCTGCAACTCCCACATGGTTGCCCACTGAAGCTAAGCAGGGCTGCGCCTGGTCAGTGTCTGAATGGGAGATCACATGGGAAAGCTAGGTTGCTGCTGGAAGTGTTGTTAGCGAGAACAGCAGGGGATGTTAACTTGGGAAACCGCGAGAACAAAGAACGTGTCCTATGAGAAATGAGATGCTGTGTTCTTCCTGATGGTCACATTATCTTCACACATCTTTAATCAAAAATTATTTAAAGATTACAGCATTTATACAACACTTGTTTTTTTTTTTTTTCCTTTTTTACAGTATTTACTATGAATAAAGACTTTACAAATATATGTTACACGATACAAATAAAACAGATTTTAATACAAATTTCAGCAATTAAACTTCTTCAATGTGTTCATGCCTTTATTAAGATTTCCATGTTAATGTGTACTTTTACCATCTCATTTAGGGAAACTCCTGAGACAAATAAGTTATATCTCTGAACTTTAATAATAAATCTACATAAAATGCTGCGCTTCCCACCTCCAGTCGCAATGACTTCTGGAACTTCTAGAGCGAGTTTGGTACTCAAGTTTGCATGGATGCGTTCTCGATATCAAGAACACATCCGGGAACCTTCATGCATTCTCCTTTATTGCGGTCTTGACTTTTGGAACTGAACTTTGGCAGTTGATGATGACGTTACATGAGAACACGAAGACGCAAGTCCGCTGAAGAACACATATTGAGAAACAGCCTCTGTCTCCTCTCCACCAGTCAGCTGATGCAATATGACTGCCGACAGATCATCCAGGTAGATGCTACACACTGGAGGTGGACACGGAGATTCCCCTCAAAAATTGCTTTGAGTGTCCAGAAAAGCACTATATAAATATAAGGAATTATTATTATTATTATTATTATTATTATTATTATTATTATTATTATTTCATTTATTTATTTATTTATTTTTCTTGTGTGGAAATATAGGCCAATATGGTAATTGTTTGTGTAATGTCAAACTTGTGATTTGTGATTGACAGTTTACGGCACACCATATTTCTTTCGTTTTACAAAGTATGTGAAGCTTGACTGCCCTGCAAAAGTGTGTTTACGAAATACTAAATAGGTAAATGGGAATCGATTATAAGATATGACAGACTAACATATTAACCACATATCTAACATATCTAATCTTTGATTCATTCTCTTGAATGTCACATAAGAGATTAAATACGACAGATGTGCTAAAATATAAACATTGCTGCTGATATCAATGAAAAGAAATGAGGCAGAGATTTACAGGGTGCATCACTCCCACTTTATTGCTTCTGTTGATTTTTGCAAACAGCCTTTCATTATAGTAATTGCCATGTCCGTCCATCAGTGTTGCCCCTTAAAAATAAACTAAATAAATAAATAAAATATCTTAACTGTGAATAATGTCAAGCTTGATGTGGCAAATGTGTTGTGAATGTATTGCATAGCATTATTAGCGTTGCTTTGAAGGACAGAAGAGGACAAACTTGTTTCCATCAGCTATGGCCTGTTTGAATGTAGATAACGCTGTTAGCGGGTGTGGGATGAGTCGACTCTGTCTTTGTTTGTGTGTTTGAGTCTCGCGTGTGGCAACAGACTAGATATGTATTGATGCAATCTATTAAAAGTGTTAATTATTTTTGGCAAACATGGTTCAAAGACCCTCTGTATCTTGTGTCTTTGTTACGCTCGCAGACATGCAAATGTTAGAAAACAGACGCTAACATATATTCTTGTCAAGAAAACTCCTTCATGTTTGCAAATAAACAAGAGGTGAGCACAAATTCTTAAAAGAGGGAAATAAATAACCTCATGACCCTCGACTGATGAGAGATGTCTCAATGAAATGTTTGTAATTTTCAGTTAGATTTAGTTTTAATAGTAAGATTTTCATTTAATAAATAAATCAAATAAATAAAAATGGCAATTCTCACAGCTAACTTGCTATAAGCTTTAAATAAATACTAGTAAAAATGTATTAATGAAAATTCTAATGCTTTACATTCAATGTTTTTTGGAACAAATTGTAGTTTTATTATGTAAATTACTCAATGTATTATTGTATTTTATTCTTCACAAAAAATAAAGGGAACTCTTGAAGTTACATTGTGTCGTTTAACTGTTCCCTTTATTATAAATACTATTCTTAACGCCTGAGCTAATTTGTTTTTTAGACAAAGCTCTGAATCAAAAATAACTCCTAGATTTTTTTACTTGCAATCTAACTTAGGACTTCCCAAGCCCCCAATATAAGACATTCTTGTTTTTGAGGGGCTGAAGAGAATAACCTCAGTTTTGTTGTTGTTAAGTTGAAGATTTTAAAGGAACATACAGCTGAGAGTCATGTGCATAAAAATGAAAAGAGATGTTATATTTCCTTATAATATTACCAATTTTAGTTTATTCAATTCACCTATAGTGCATGTGTTTGGACTATGGGGGAAACCAGAGCAAACTCACGCCAACACGGGAGAACATGCAAACTCTGTACAGTGGAACCAGTGACATTCTTGCTGTGAAGCAACAGTGCTAACCACTGAGCCACTGTGTCGCCAAGTGAAGTTTATTTATAAACTTATTTCGAGAGGATCACTTGCTTATGATTGACCACGGCTGATCCCACATTACCTATAATATGATTTACCAATCAGACAAATCCAAACACACATAAATAAACAGATTTCCTTACCTTAGTCATCTTCGCCTTGAAGAATCTCCTTTCCACCCGTACTCCTCCCCCGCTAATCCAGGACAGGGTGGCACAGCAGCTCAGTGGCTAGCACTGTTACTTCAAGAAAGCAAGAAAGTCGCTGGCTCAAGTCCCGACTGGTTTCTTTGTGAAGTTTACATGTTCCCCCTGTACTCTGATTTCCCTCCACAGTCCAAAGATATGCAGTATAAATGAATTGAATAAACCAAATTGGCACAGTATATGAGTGTTTTAGTACTGGGCATTCACTGCATAACCATATGCTGGTATAGTTGGAGGTTCATTTTGCCGTGACAACCCCTAATAATCAAGGAATAGGCTAAGCAAACAAATTCAGGGGAGCTATTGAGACCTGAGCTCAAACTCCTCTCTCGCCAGATGAAACGGGAGGGAGCCCCGGGCTCAAGAATGTTCTGAGCTCAGGGCTCTCTCCTGGGACAGCATGCAAAACATGCTTTATTATCAGTCATCAGCTAAGTGTGAACTCTTGAAAGAAATCTGAATTCTGAGATAAAAAGTCACAATTGGCAGTTAAAATAAAATAAATATAATTATTTTTTTCTAAACCAAATGGTGCAAATGGCCTAACTAAAAAAGAGCAAACACATACTAATAAATGAACTAAAGCCTAGTTTAGCTAGCCTAAATATTTATTTTTTTGAAGGCTTTATGAACAATAAACATTCAGAAATAGACTTAATGTTGTGGGATTCCTCCAAAAGCTTAAAATTAAAGCTTTATATCACGCAATTGTGATTTTGTTTTACAATTACAACAAATTCAAATGTTTGTTATTCTGACTGATTAACATTTTCAAACCGGTTGTCATTGTCATGTGGCATGCATGAAATTATACAAATTGCCATGCGGTTTTGCCATTTGTTTCCTCATCACTGACTAACGTACTGGTACTAGACACTGTAAAATGGAAATTATAGATTTTGTAAAATCGAATACAGCAGAAAAACCCTGTTTATACTAGCTGAACACCAGTGAGAAAAGGTCCAGTAGAGTTTATAAACAGGTTGAAACAGGGGTCATTGGCATCAGTGAAGGCACATGTACTATACCGCTAAAATGTATGTGTTCACTGAACTGTGCTGCCCTCACATTTAGAGAAACCCCAGGGTATATACACATATAGGACAAACAGTAAACACATAAACGGACACACATAAACTGTGCAATCAACCATGCCGCTGCATATCACAGATCTATGGGCTCTATGGACGTTTTTAATGACTTTTTGGATGATGGAAACTGCCCTGAGCTGTTCATTTAGGCTCTCAAAAGCTATTCTATGATTTTGCTAAAGGGACAGTTCACAGTAACAAAAATATTGAAAATTACAGAATTGTTTATTCGTTCTCAATGTCATTCTGAAGTACTTCACTTTCTTCTGTTAAACACAAAGGCAGACAGAACAAAAGAAGCTTTCAGTCATTAAAAAGGACACAAAAACTAAATAAAAGTGGTCTGTTGTGCTTCATTCCAACTTGTTTATTGAATATAAATTCATAGTCACAGAGGTTTGCTGTTTTTACAAGATTTGAAGGTTATGCAGACAAAAAACAAATATATAACACATTTAGCATGCTGCTAACATGTTTTAACACAAATAGTATGTACCTATTAGCACTTAGCGCTATCATTTATCATTTAGTACTGTGCCGCACAAGAAATCATTAATTATTTCTGTTTTATTTATTATCTGAGTCTATTATTTTTGGGAAATATTTTATTTTGAAAAAAATGACCGTATTCTCTCGGTTACATCTCGGTCACTTTAGCGCCAAAATTTAACCCACAAGCAGCAAAATGAGTAAGAAACAGACGCCTATGAAAAGTTTCTTTGCTAAGGGGAAAAAGCACAGTGAAGGACCAGCGAACGGCCAAGGAATGGATTTGCGACCCATTTGTCAACAAATCAGGTGAATCTGTAATACTCCTGTAAAAAAGTTTATAAAGGTGAAACAAAAATGAAAAAGGAGAGTGATAAAAACATGGCTTCTTCAATGGTGTATTAACTCTGAATGAAATTTCAAAAGTAGAGGACTATAACAAAAGCTCAGCACATTACAGAATTATTCTTTCCCAGTGATGGCTAAATGTAAACATGAATGAGTTCACACTAATTCAGAATAACCCTGCTGAAAAATCCAGCTTAAACCAGCCTAAGCTGGTTGACTGGTTTTGGCTGGTCAACCAGCCTGGTTTTAGAAGGGTTTTGGCCATTTCCAGGCTGGTTTCCAGCCATTTCCAGCCTGGTCTTAGCTGGTCAGGCTGAAAAATGACCAGCTTAAACCAGCTAAAACCATCTTGACCAGGCTGGTTTAAGATGGATATAACTGGTTTTGGCTGGTTAAGCTGGTTTTAGCTGGTCAACTCCCAGCCTGACCAGCTAAGACCATGTGAGAAATGGCTGGAAACCAGCCTGGAAATGGCCAAAACCCCTAAAAAAGGCTAAACCAGCCAACCATCTTAGGCTGATTTAAGCTTGGATTTTTTGAAGCTGGAGTTATTTAACAAACTCTCTCTCTATACACTTCAACTGACACAGAACAGACACAGATATTGAAATTGCACACATAAGCACCAAAAAGATATATAACATTGTCATATGTATTCACTCTTACCTATGACATGAAACTATATGTTAATCCCTACAAACTGCTTAATAACTAGTATCTGATATAATTCATTCAATAAAGGCATATACAGGGTTAATTTGTTTAACCCAAATGTATAACTCACACACTATATGATAAAATTATCTACATATACCCGTTTAGAATAACTCATAAACATGTAACAACATCACAAACTTATATACACAAACAGCGTCAATATACATACTGACATTTGATCACATGTAGCGGCTATCGCGCTAATCGCAAGGCACTCATGTTAACATGCACAAACCTGCTAACCTCGTGACACACTATGAGCAAACAAAACGAACGGCATTTAACACATCAGTCATCAATAGTCTAGAATATAAAGTATAGAATATAAAGTCATGGTGCAGTGGAAAAAGTGTCAATATTGTGCATGACTCCCATGAGCTTGGACTACTGCATTCATACATCTCGGCAATGACTCAAATAACTTATTAATAAAGTCATCTGGAATGGCAAAGAAAGCATTCTTGCAGGACTCCCAAAGTTCATCAAGATCTATTTGCCCCCTCCTTCATCTTACCCTAGACATGCTCAATAATGTGCATGTCTGGTAACTGGGCTGGCCAATCCTGGAGCTCCTTGACCTTCTTTGCTTTCAGGAACTTTGATGTGGAGGCTGAAGTATGAAAAGGAGCGCTATCCTGCTGAAGATTTTGCCCTCTGCTGTGGTTTGTAATGCAATGGGCAGCACAAATGTCTTGATTTTTCAGGCTGTTGATGTTGCCATCAACTCTGCAGATCTCTTGCATGCCCCCATACTGAATGTAACCCTAAACCAAGACTTTTTCTTGTCCAAACTTGACTGATTTCTGTGAGAAGTTTGGGTCCATGCAGGTTTCTGTAGGTCTTCTTCAGTATTTGTGATGATTGGGATGCAGTTCAACAGATGATTCATCTGAAAAATCGACCTTTTGACACTTTTCCAAATGATCAACTAAAAGTCAAGTTATTATATGTTGCTCTTACAACTGGGATTGACGACAAGACTTTTGTCTGGTAGTGTTAAAAATACTATATTATTATTATTATTATTATTATTATTATTATTATTATTAATTTATTTATTTTTTAATCTGGGTCATCGTCTTTTCTCTGGGGGAAAATCCCCATGCCCTTCCAGTGATGTGTATAAGGTCTAAAACATCCAACAAATTGTTCCAATTTCCTCAAAGCATTACCTGGAAGCCACAGCATCTGTTATTTATAGCGTAGCAGTGAGTTTAGTGTTTCCAGATGTTGTGTGTGTGTTTTCGGATGAGATTTGAGGTCGTTACCCTCCAGCTATTTTACATAAAGGCTCAAATGAAAACTCCCGGTGGCGTGAAGAGAGCAGATGACAACTCTCTGACCAGCCCAGCATGTGTCAGTTACACACAGTAGATTAATCCACATCATAATCATTCATCAGCTGTGGACCTGGAACTAATACACATTAATCCTGACAGTAAACAGGTTTATCTGGCCAAAAGCACATAATTGCAAACACTCTAAATATATGACTTCCCCCTCTGTCCACTAGGGGGCCCTAGTTAGTTGTATTAATAATGAAGTTGTATTTTAGTCTATGATTTTGACTTCTGTGGTGGCATGGTGGCTCAGTGGTTAGCACTGTCACCTCACAGTTGCTGGTTCGAGTCCTGGCTGGATCAGGGGGCAATTCTGTGTGGAGTTTGCATTGTAGACACAGGTTAACACAAGTCCGAAGGCACAGGTTAACATGAGTCTAAAACTATAAAAATCATGGTTTGACCAACTGCGATAAAACATAATTTTGTCATTTAGAGCTATTCTAAGAAAATATCAGCGTGAGAGTATGTAGAAACATGAGGCGCAAGTACATTGAAACAAGTTAACACGAGTCCACAACCAAAGCACAGCATATGTTGACTGATAAAGAGATCAAAACCGACATCAACATGTAGTCTTGAATAGCTCAGTTAGATAGGTCGATTGATCGCTTCACTTCTGGTGTGTGGTTTTTTTTAAATCTTCACTTTTGCCAATTGTTTTGCCAAGTTTTTCCTCGCCGCTGTCACCACTGGCTTGCATGGTTCGGGATCTGTAGAGCTGCGCATCGATGGAATTGCTCTTCAGTGTTTGGAATCTCAGTAGTGATTATTAAACCACACTGAACAGAGCTAAACTGAACTGAACTTAAACTCTGTAAACTGAAATACTCAGATACCTCACTAAATGCAGTGATGTCTAACTTTTACTGTAGTTTTCAAATGGCTGTGCAAATAGTATATAGTGCTGTCTTAAGCATGTCAACAAAATCTGACTTTTTTCATTGGAAAAAATGTACAGGTTAAACTGTCATAATGAAAACATGACAAAGCTCTCTGACTATCTTGTTCATTAACAATGGTGTCAGGACTTTTCATCTTGATGACACTTTCATTGACATAAATACTTGCTTTTGAGAAATGAACTATCCATTTTGAGCAAGTGACACACTTTTGCAGGTTATCCACTAGGTTTTGCAACTTGTACTAATTGTTTTGAGAAATGCATTAACTGTTGTGCAAATGTAAATAGTGTTGTGAGAAATGCACCAAAGTGAAAAACTGTAATAACTGATTTAGGGATTACCTATGGGAGTTTCATCTTTGTGGCATATTTGGAGTTTCTGCTCGAGAGCGCCCTCTGGCCTTTGGAGAACATTTACAGCTGATCATAGTGCTGTGTTCCCGTTATAAGATGATGCATGATTACTGCTGTTTTTGATTAGTAAAATTTGCGTTTTCAATTTGATTAATGGCATAAAGTGTAGCGAAACATCATTAGGCTTAAAATGTGCACTTAAAAGGAAATATTTTAACAAAAAATATGGCAAAACACCTGTCTTTTTCCTTTTTTTTCCCATTAAAACATAACAGAGTTGCATTTTAACTGAACATAAATAGTGCAGTTGATCTTAAAGTGACAGCATTGCTTTCTTGTTAGTCAGATTGTTCATTCATTCATTCATTTTCCTTCAGCTTAGTCCTTTTATTTATCAGGGTTCGCCAAAGCAGAATGAACCGCCAACTTATCCAGCATATGTTTTACACAGCGAATGCCCTTCCAGCCACAACCCAGTACTGGGAAACACCCATACACTCTCGCATTCACACACACACACACACACACACACACACACACACACACTTATATACTGCGGCCAATTTAGCTTATTCATTTTACCTACACCGGAGCACCCAGAGGAAACTCACGTGAACACAGGGAGAAAATGCAAACTCCACACATAAATGCCGACTGACCCAGCTGGGACTAAAACTAGCGACCTTCTTGCTGTGAGGCGAGAATGCTAACCACTGAGCACTGTGCCACCATTAGTCAGATTGTTATAAAAAAAATTATTTAAAAAGTAACACATATTTACACAAGAACCTTTAATTGTACAGTACACAACTATAATTTACTAGAAAGGAAACTATACTTTAAATCAGACAGGCAAGTGTTGCATTACACAGTATTTCTTGCAGTAATTAACTCACATTCTCTGGATATAAAAATAATCACAGTCTTGGAAAAAGTTACCCTTTAAAACCTACTGGACTAACAAAAAAATCCACTCAGCGTGTTTGTCAGTGTCCAGGTCATCAGCTTTAGACATGCTGAGATGATGTTTATTTTCAAATGGTGTGACCAATCCATCCACGCCTCTCATTTTCAGGCCACTTGATCAACTTTTGCTCGTGGCTTTTCTATTTCACACATATTACTGCACTGTTTTTAGCTGCAAATCAGGAGGAAAATCAATATTCTGCACAGACTGACCAAGCTGCTTATATTTACAGGCTGGGGATTTCACTTCGAAAGGAGATTTTCTCAAGGTTTTTAGCAAGTGTGAGGAATAGGTTACGGGGCAAAATGCTCATTACAAAACAGCCCACACTGAATCAGTCCACTGAGTTTAAGACACTGCAGGTGAATGGGGTAAAAGCTCATGAACTCATAGTCACTACATCCAATTGAATTACAGACTCTAAAGTTGGACACATTGGTGTAATAAATATGTACTAATTGGCCAGTTGCATTTTAGCACAAATACCTGAACCTCGGATGAATTCAGGTTAAATTTGTATTTTATGTATTATTATGTCCCGATAGATGGATGAATGGATGGTGGGGTGGATGGATGGATGGATGGATGGATGGATAGATGGATGGCTGGATTGATAGAATGACATACAGATAGATAGATAGATAGATAGATAGATAGATAGATAGATAGATAGATAGATAGATAGATAGATAGATAGATAGATAGATAGATAGATAGATAGATAGATAGATAGATAGATAGATAGATAACCAAAGATTATGTAAATATAGGTAGACAGATATAGTGAGTATCCACAGCTGTATACCTTCTTGACTTTACCATAGATAGATACATAGATAGATAGATGGATGAATGGATGGATGGATTGATTGATTGATTGATTGATTGATTGATTGATTGATTGATTGATTGATTGATTGATTGGTATAAAGATGGATGGATGGATGGATGGATAGGTGGATGGATAGATGGATGGCTGGATTGATAGAATGACAGACAGATAGATATATAGATAGATGGGTATATAGATAGATAGATGGATGGATGGATGGATGGATGGACGGACGGACGGACGGACGGACGGACGGACAGATAGATAGATAGGTAGAAAGATAGAAAGATAGATATATCTAGACTGACTCCTGCTAAAGTTGAAATGTATGGCTCAGTGCAGGATCAGTTTTAAACATCCTTTACAATAGTTTACTGTATTAAAAATCAACAGACACAAAAGGGTAGAAGTGAAAGTAATAAAAGTAAAAGTTTAGATGCATTCATTACATTCCACACACACGCACACAAAACAGCCCCCCAAAATAGACAGTGGACAATTTTTTTTTTTTTCCTGGAGTGTCTTGTCCACTGTTTTACTTTAGAAAAAAGGTCTCGATCAAACCTTACCAAACAGACTGACAACAGGAAATTCTCATGAGGGATGACTAATTTAATTAGGAAAATCCTCCTCATTCATGCAATCTGCTTATTTTCTTCAAACTTTGCATCTTTAGATTTGCATCAAGATGTCCTTGTTGAGTTTGAGTCAGAAGAAGATTAATAACTTATCCTTTATTTCATATGGACCCAATTAGTGTGGATTTTCTTGGGGGACATAAAGCAAAAAAAAAAAAAAAAAAACTTAAAAATATCCTAAATTAAGTTTGGGATGGGGCGGCACTGTGGTTCAGTGGTTAGTACTGTCACCTTACAGCTAGAAGGCCGCTGGCTCAAGGCCCGGCTGGGTAAGTAGCCATTTTGTGTGGAGTTTGCATGTTCTCCCCGTGTGAGCGTGGGTTTTCTCCGAGTGCTCCGGTTTCCCCCACGGTCCAAAGACATGCGGTATAGGTGAATTGAATAAGCTAAATTGGCCATAGTGTATGTGTGTGATTGAGAGTGCATAGGTGTTTCCTAGCACAGCACTATCTACTGCGCAACCGCGTCACCTGAATAATTATTCATTATATATATATATTTTTTTCTGTCGTTATACAGTATAGATTGTCATGAATCTATGTTATTCCACATCAATGAATGTTAAAGTGTTATGCATGTAAAGCATCTAATTAATATTAATATTATTGACAAATATTAATGACTTATGTTTTGAACTCTTCTTAATGGACCCTTGCCTCTGACCAAAAGAATCAATCTGGCATTTTTCCACACGAAGCACCTTCATGACATACAATGTCGGCAAGTCTTCACCAACACCTTCTACTGACCTGCAAGAAGTGCTGCATCAAACGAAAACATCCGTAGGCCATGTCAAAGTGTCTTTGCTGATATTAAGGTCATATAAGTTCCCTCAAAACAATCTGCTGTCTGCGAGCACTGCTAAAAATAGCACAGAGTCAATATTAAGGCCCCGCTCCTGTGCAGAGTTGATCATTAAATATGCATGATTATTTAATGTAAAACATGACACCCAGCCACGGCAGAACTTGAGAAACATGTCATACCTTCAATACGACTTGATCCGAAATGCTTGTGTTTGAGAATTGGTGCCAGGATTTGTAGGTTAGCAGGATGAGGGGAGAAAAAAGAGCCATATATTCGGACTGACAGGATTTGTTTGGCAACCAATATATCAATGCAAAGCTCAATAATATGTGCTCTTCTTGAAAGGGCTTGTTATAAATAATTCAGAGCAGGTTCTGTCATGGAGACTCAGGTGCAGGTTATGGATATGATTTGTGTTAGCTGTATTGACAGAGGCTAGTCTATGCGACTCCTCATTTTCCTGCCCTGGATAAAAAGCAGGCCAATCTGCTTGACTTGTACTTGGACTTATTTATATATTATAGCCAATATGTAGTCTTATACTGTAGACTTTATATGGTGCACTTAAACAAAACCAATTTATTAAAGAGTTGCATCTGTTAAAAGAAGGGTTTGGTCAGCTAACGTCTAATACAATATTGTACAAAAAAAATAATAAAAATAAAATCTACAAATTGTTATTTTTTTATTATTCTATTGATTTTCCCCAACATATTAATTTAGTTGTACTCATTTTTGGAGTCTTGTTTTATCTTATCTATACTTACCGGCCACTTTATTAGGTACACCTTACTAGTACCATGTTGGACCCCCTTTTGCCTTACGAACTGCCTTAATCCTTCATGGCATAGATTCAACAAGGTACTGGAAATATTCCTCAGAGATTTTGGTCCATATTGACATGATAGCATTACACAGTTGCTGCAGATTTGTCGGCTGCACATCCATTATGTGAATCTCCCAAAGGTGCTATATTGGATTTAGATCTGGTGACTGTGGAGGCCATTTGAGTACAGTGAACTCATTTTCATGTTCAAGAAACCAGTCTGAGATGATTTGTGCTTTTATGACATGGTGCGTTATCCTGCTGGAAGTAGCCATCAAAAGATGGGTACACTGAGGTCATAAAGGGATGGACATGGTCAGCAACAATACTTAGGCTGTGGCATTGACACAATGCTCAATTGGTACTAATGGGCCCAATGTGTGCTAAGAAAAGGAAGAGAACTCGATGAACAGCGTCAACAGCGGGCTTTTATAATTGGCACTGCCCCTCTCACAGCTGCACCTGATCTCCAGTCATGTGGAGAGATGAGATAGAGACAGATAATGGAGGATACAACAACGCACAGCAACAATACACACCAGCATTGTCAAAATGAGCTACTCAATATGTAACAATCTCCCACACTATTACACCACCAGCAGCAGCCTAAACCGTTGATACGAAGCAGGATGGATCCATGCTGTCATGTTATTGATGCCAAATTCTGACCCTACCGTCCGAATGTAGCAGCAGAAATCGAGACTCATTAGAACAGGCAACGTTTTTCCAGTCTTCTATTGTCCAATTTTGGTGAGTCTGTGTGAATTGTAGCCTCAGTGTGGTCTTCTGCTGCTGTAGCCCATCCGCCTCAAGGTTGGACATGTTGTGCGTTCAGAGATGCTCTTCTGCATACTTTGGTTGTAATGTGTGGTTATTTGAGTTGCTGTTGCCTTTCTATCAGCTCAAACCAGCCTGGTCATTCTCCTCTGACCTCTGGCATCAAAAGGGCATTTGCGCCCACAGAACTGCTGCTCATTGGATATTTTCTCTTATTTGGACCATTCTCTTTAAACTCTAGAGATAGTTGTGCGTGGAAACCCCATTAGATCAGCAATTTCTCAAATATTTAGACCAGCCCGTCTGGCTCCAACCAACATTCCATGTTCAAAGTCACTTAAATCACCTTTCTTCCCTATTCTGATGCTCGGTTTGAACTGCAACAGATTGTCTTGACCATGTCTACATGCCTAAATGCATTGAGTTGCTGGAATGTGAATGGCTGATTAGAAATTTGCGTTAATGAGCAGTTGAACAGGTGTACCTAAAAAGTGGCCAGTAAGTGTGTGTGTATATGTATATATATATATATATATATATATTTTTTTTTTAGTATTTATTTATTTATTTATTTATTTATTTTTATTATTATTTTTTTTTGCAAGTACTAGTATTTACGATTTTCACTATTTTTACTTGTGTGTTTGATTGAAATGGAATTTTAGTTTTATTTACTAAAAGTACAGATGACATTTTAAAATGTTTATTCATACTATACTGTTGTCATTTTCAGCAGTCTGATTTGAATAAAATAAATTGGCCGTAGTGTATGAGTGTGTATGTGAATGCGAGAGTGTCTGAGTTTTTTCCCTGTATTGGGTTGTGGCTAGAAGGGCATCTGCTGCGTAAAACATATGCTGGAATAGTTGGCGGTTAATTCCGCAGTGGCAACCTTAGAAAAAAAAATATACAGAAGGAAAATGAATGAATGAATAATATAATATGATATTCATTCATTCATTCATTCATTTTCCTTTGGAATATCTATTTCAGAGGTCACCACACTTTCAATCGCAACTAATTAAAACATATGTTATTCTGACCAATATTCTGAAAAAAAAACTCTAAATGAAGAAATGTTCTCTGACATTTATAGAATAAAACAAATAATAACATTTTACCCGAACCTAATGAAACATGTACAGTAAATCCAGATTCAGTAATCTTAGTGGTACACATGTGTGATTACACACACACAAATGATTACACACACACACACACACACACACACACACACACACACACACACACA
>CAIGQZ010000217.1:6517208-6530832 GCA_903798205.1 Danio tinwini | reverse complement strand
TAAAGCAAAAATAAAATAACAGTTAGCTTTTAGGGCTGTAAAAGTAGGTTCTTATGTTATTTTAGCATTTTTTTTCTCACTGTTTTAAACACACACACACACACACACACACACACACACACACACACACACACACACACAAACACTTTTGCAGCTTGTTTAAATTACTCATTTAAAATTTGTTGAAACAGCACAATTTGTAAGTTTTTGGGGAGACAGGTTAACTTATTAATTTGTGTTAGGACAACATGAAGGAATTGTGTGGAACCCAGTATTTTTTACAGTGCAGGGTTAAGATTGTAATCAGTGCTTGACATGGAGGTCATTGTTATGCACAAAAATCAATAGAGTTTTCAAAAGAAGTGCATTAAGCACTTTTATTTTAAAGTAATGAGTTAGTGTATGAAAAAAAAACATATTCCCAAAACATTTTAGCAGTTAAAATATTTTAAATCTCAACTTAAATGGTGTAATCAAATCAAATTTACGACCAAGTGTATTTGCCACAGAGCTTAAACAGTGTCCTGAGTTGTAGCTGGGCACCACATACTACCACCAACTTGCAACGCCGGTGTGCGTACATGGAAAGAAGTCTGTGTTTAGAGTTCTAAAAGCATGGTGCTGTCTAGAGGGCGGTGTGCGACCCCTATAGGCCCGCCTCAAATACACTCTTTGGTTGAGAAGTGTGAGGATGACGCTTCCCAAGCCAATACTAATCAACCACTCAACCTCTTGTGACCTTTGGCTTCCTGGTATGTGTATTTAGAGCCAGTGAACAACAAAGTTTCAAAATATTAAAAAACAAAACAGCTGCATTAATGCAATAAATTAATGCATTAAAGTGATAATAACACATTCATTTTCCCAGCATTAATTGTCATATATTACTTTTAAAAGTGACTTTTAGATTAGATTAGATTAGATTCAACTTTATTGTCATCACACATGTTCAGTCTAGAATCTGACAACACTGGTCAGATTCTAGACTGAAAAAAAATATTTCTGCAAAATTGTTGCAAACAATTTATATGGGTTGAATTTAAAGAAACAAATTAAATGTAGTAATGTTCATCTTGGCAGCACAGTAGTGCAGTGGTTAGTACAATCGCCTCACATCAAGAAGGTCACTGGTTGGAGCACCGACTGGTCAGTTGGCATTTCTGTGTGGATTTGCATGTTTTCCCCATGTTTGCGTGGGTTTCCTCCGGGTGCTCTGGTTTCCCCCACAAGTCCAAAGACATGCGGTATAGGTGAACTGTGTAGGCTAAATTGTCCGTAGTGTATGTGTATGAATGAGTGTGTATAGATGTTTGTCAGTGATGGTTTGCAGCTGGTAGGGCATCCGCTGTGTAAATCATAGGCTGGATAAGTTGGCGGTTCATTCTGCTGTGGTGACCCCAGATTACAGTTTTTCTCAGTCGCTTTGGTGCATTTCTCACAACACTTTTTACATTTGCACAACTGTTAATGCATTTTTTCAAGACAATTAGTACAAACTGCAAAACCTAGTGGATAACCTGCAAAAGCTGTAAACAGTATTGCAGTACATATTGGAACTGAACCTACAACATACACAGGTCTGTAAATTTGTCATCAAATTGTTCAATTTAGAAGACATTTTCAGAAAAAAAAAGATTTAAAGTTTTTAAATAAAATGAGCTTGACAGATTTTGACAACTAGTTCAACATTTTTGTATGTAATGACTCAATAATGAAATGAGAACTATTAGTTTTATATGGAATGACTATTCAGCATCCACAAGTTTAGATATTTTTGACTGACATGACATAAGCAAATGATAATGTTATAAACAGCAGAGAGTTGTATGAAAGCAATTGATGCATGTCCAAAAGCATTTGCAATTTGCTGGAAGGAATGAGAAACTGCTACTATGATGTGCACAAATGACTAATAGTTTTGAGAAATGCATTAACTGTTGTGCAAATGTAAATAGTGTTGTGAGAAATGCACCAAAGCGACTGAGAAAAACTGTAATAAAGGGACTAAGCCAAAAAGAAAATAAATGAATGTTCAACTTAATTCGTTTGTTTTTAATTCAGCCCAAATAAATTGTTTACAACCACTCAACTTAAAAGACTTAGCAAATCCAAGGAATCGTCTTTGATTTTTTTTTTGTGTACTTTAAATCTGTAAACAGTATTTGTCCTTATTTGCACAGCTAGTTCAGTGACTCAAAATATCTTCAGGTTTAACCAGCTTTGGTTTCAAAGTCACTCAACTGAGATTTCATTCTCAAAGCTCACCAAAAAAAAAACATCATTTCAGTGTCCGTAAACAGATTTGGAGCACCAATTGCTATGGCAACAAGCAATATACACAGCAAAGAGCGAGACCTTATGATTAAGTTTAGTTAATTGAATTAGCGAGAGCCCAGACGATCGATGCCGGGGACAATAACATTGTCACAGTCGCTGCAAACAGAAGCACTGAGTCAGCTAGAAAAAAAAAAAAAAAGAGGCAGACGAGCTAGAGACTCAGATAGAGAAAGCGTGCATAATCTCAATCACTGCAGCGAGAAGAAAGACCTGCTGGAGAATCACAGGCTGTTCTTGGATGGCTAAAGCAGAGCAGGCAGATAAGAAGCCCAGTGAGCAGTGCGAGACACTACAGAGAGCTTAGCTGAAGATACAGAGGAGTGTGTTTCAAAAGGTGTCATGCGCTTAAGGTACTCATGAATACAGAAGAGAGAGAGAGACGCACTGTAATGCAGATAAAGACTTAGTACTGCCTGGAGCGATCACCTTGCAGTTTTAAAAGAAGTAAAAAAAAAAGACTTGCGTTTGTGTTTTAATGCATTACAAATTTGCAGGGTTCCAACGAGGGCACATGGTGAAGCACTGCGGTAGAGCTTTTCTTTAAGAGTTTCATGTCTTTTTAACTTGATTTTCTGAGTTTACTTATTTATTGTGTTTGTTATTTGTATTTTTTTGTAAAAGCACAGAAATAATATGATGACCGAGACTATCACTACTACTACTACTATTATTATTATTATTATTATTATTATTATTATTATTCATTCATTCATTTTCTTTTCGGCTTAGTCCCTTTATTAATCTGGGGTCACCACAGCGGAATGAATCGCCAACTTATCCAGCATATGTTTTACGCAGCGGAAACACCCATACACTCTTATTCACACACATACAATGCTGAGAATTTAGCTTACCCAATTCACCATACCACATGTCTTTGGACTTGTGGGGGAAACCGGAGCACCTGGTGGAAACCAGCATGGGGAGAACTTGCAAACTCCATACAGAAATGCCAACTGACCCAGCCGGGGCTCGAACCAGCGACCTTCTTGTTGTGAAGCAATTGTTCTACCGACTGCGCCACCGTGCTGCCTACTACTACTACTACTACTACTACTACTACTACTATTATTATTATTATTATTATTACTATTATTATTATTGTTATTATTGTTATTATTATTATTATTATTATTATTACTATTATTATTATTATTATTATTATTATTTTGCATTTTTTTTTTTTTCTTTACACAAAGTACAACAGTTAAAATGCAAGAACATGAAAAACACTACAAATATAGTATAGTAATGATAATGATGATATTATTACGAATAATAATAATAATAATAATAATAATAATAATAATAACAACAATTATTATTTTTTTTTCACCTTTTCTCCTTACACAAAGTACACTACAAAATAAACACACTTCGATTATTTATTTATTTATTTATTTATTTATTTATTTATTTATTTATTTATTTATTTATTTATTTATTTATTTATTTTGCCACACAATTGAACAATTGAATTGTGCCACAGGTTTTTACATTCAGTTTTGCTAGTATACTGTATGCTTAATCATTAGATTCTCAGAAGGATGATAACCATTGATTTTAAGAATTGTCAGGGACCACAAATTCAGGGATATTCTTAAATGTTCTACTGAGGAAAACAAAGTAAACAAAGTATCTTGAGCAGTCTGATGGTGAGCAAATAGTCATGCAGGAATTATGCCAAAATCATATTGAGATTGATTTGAGGTTTTATAGTGGGAATGTTTAATTTAAATGTGTCTGAGTGAAATAATGTGAGTTAAATAATGTCTTGGTTAATCATTGACAACACTTTCTCATAAATAGGCAATGTGAATTTTGTTTTGTGTATTTTTAAAAAGTATGTTTTTGTAAGACACTAGATTGGTGTAATAATGCTTGTACCAGGTCCATGTATCATCCGTTCATTCAATTATTCTATTAGGAAAAATTATTTCTAGCTTTAATTTTGCTTCATGAATGTCTGTATTTGTTTGGAACTTAAAGTTGGGTACCTGAGGTAAAATGCCTATTGCATTTTTTTTAAATAAGTATTAAATGTTAAAGTTTAAAATGTAGACACTATTTTGCCTACACTCAAAAAAAGATATATATATTTTTTTACTTGGTCAAACTACTTAATTAAAATGAGCTTAAACAACACAATCCATGATATTGCATTGGGACAACTTTTTATTTTTATGTTCAATCCACATAAATTTGTTAAAAGTGTGATTTAACTGAATCAGTTTGTGTTGGGACAACATGAATGAAGTGTGTGGAACCCTGTATTTTTCACAGTGTATGCAAGAATCAACAGTGCTGATATATATATCAATATCACAGTGGAACTCAAAGGAAACTGAAGGGCATCCGCTGTGTAAAACATATGCTGGACAAGTTTGCAGTTTATTCCGCTGTGGTGACCCCGGACGAATAAAGGGACTAACCCAATGTAAAATGAATGAATGAATATTTTGGTGCGTTTAACCGTTTTTCGTTAAACATGTTCATAAAGAAATAAGGGTGCGGCCACCTAACATCTTTATGGAAAAAATCTTTTCTTCTTTATAAACATTTTATTTAATATTGTTTCCTAACATACACTGTAAAAGAAAAAATCTCTAATTTTACGGTAAAAAAATGGTAAAATAACAGGCTTAAAAATTACAATAATTTACTGTAAAATAATTAGGTTGAATTACAATAATTAATCAGAAATTTAATTTAAGGAAATTTCTGCAATTTAATGTCCGCTATTTTATGGTAAATTTCTGTAATTTAACAGACGTTATTTGAAGTTTTTTTGACGCCCCAGCTGCCGGAAATAAACCTTAAAATTACAGGGTTTTTTTTACTTTGCAAAACTGTACTGCAATTTGTTTAAGTTTAACTAGTTTAACTTACTGCAACTGTAATTTGCACCATGATCTTGATTTAAGTTATTTTGTTAGGGTAATTCCAGTTTTGGCTTTGGTTCTGACTAGTCTATTGTATGTACAGTGCTCAGCATATATAAGTACATCCCTCACAAATCTGTCTTTTAAATTCATATTTTTAATAGGAAGCTCTACAATATTATATCTGTGCATATACATTAGATTAGTCAGTACTGAAGCCAAATCTGGAGCTTAACTAACATAATAACGTACGATAATGGTCCAAAAACTAATTCACCTAAATGTATATGTTATAGAAAAATAGTAAATGCAAATTTAAAAAAGAGGAAAAATCAAGAGAAGCAAAAATACTTTACAAATTGAGTTGAAATTTTGTAGGTTGTAATTTTTTTGCAATATTCTGCTTGAATTTAATTGTATTATTTTTTAATTTCTAAATATGTTTGGTGACTAAAACATTATTTTGATAAATATATCTGCTTAATAAATCTGTTTTGTTTAAATGCACCAAAATACATTGCCTATATTCAAGAAATGGATAAAAATATTCATTTTCAAAATGGGGTGTACTCAATTATGCCAAGCACTGTACATACATATCTTGAATGGCATCCTATAGAAAGTATTAATTTAAAAGAGAAATCTGTGCAAGATGTACTCAATTATATAGTGTACTATATGTATAATAAATAAAAAAAGAAAAAAAATCAGATAACTTCTCTACCCTGCTGTTTTGTAGCACCTAAACGTGCCATCCTTAAGTGCCACAACTATCTGCCGATCTCTCCACGTAATGATCATACAGTATGTCGAGCGAGAAAAGCTGAGAAGAGGGAATTATGGTCCTAAAAAGGGAACAGGTGCTGTGGTTTGCAGCTTGTTTTTCCTGTTCAGTGGCTGCTCTCTCGTCCCAGCAGGTAATCGGAGCGCTCGCCCCTGCCTCCCACTCAGGTGTTAATTATGAAGAAGCAGCGGCGGGGGGCCACATGCTGAGTTCTGCCCAGCCTGGGGGCCTGTGGCGTGTGCTGGGCTCTTTCTGTAATCTGGAAAGGGGAAGAGTGTGGGCAGGATGCGGATATTTCTCGCTCTGGCCGCGCCAACCTGCTACTTCCTCTTTAAAAGGTGGACACGTTTATGCCCCTTTTTTATAAGATGTAAAAGTGATCTCTGGTGTCCCTGTGAAGTTTCAGTTTAAAATACACCACAGACCGTTTATTATACTCACTCACTGTAGGAAAAAAAGATAATACATTAAAAATCATATGAGGTGTTGCAAAAAAATATATAAATAGACACAAACTACTGAAGTTATATATATATACTTCTCTTGATTTTTCTTCTTCATTAAAAGTTTATTTAGTGTTATTCTGTCCCAACCAATTGAGTTTCCTGGTTTCACAGATAGCTTAGTGCATGTACATACACTCACCGGCCACTTTATTAGGTACACCTGTCCAACTGCTTGTTAACGCAAATTTCTTATCAGCCAATCACATGGCAGCAGCTCAATGCATTTAGGCATGTAGACATGGTCAAGATGATCTGCTGCAGTTCAAACCGAGCATCAGATTGAGGAAAAAAGGTGATTTAATTGACTTTAAACGTGGCATGGTAGTTGTTGCCAGACAGGCTGGTCTGAGTATTTCAGAAACTGCTGATCTACTGGGAGTTTTACGCACAACCATCTCTAGGGTTTACAGAGAATAGTCTGAAAAAGAAAAAATATCCAGTGAGCGGCAGTTCAGTGGGCGCAAATATCTTGTTGATGCCAGAGGTCAGAGGAGAATGGCCAGACTGGTTCCAGCTGATAGAAAGCAACAGTAACCACTCTCGAAGTATGCAGAAGAGCATTTCTGAATGCACAACACGTCCAACCTTGAGGCGGATGGGCTACAGCAGCAGAAGACCACACCTGGTCAGCTAAGAACAGAAAACTGAGGCAACAATTCACACAGGATCACCAAAACTAAAATAGAAGATTAGAATGTTTCCCGGTCCGATGAGTCTCAATATCTGCTGCGACATTTAAATCAGCCACGAACCGTGTGTATGTTGCCCTTGAATATGCTCTAAAGGAAAATGAAAGTAAACTAAACCTTACATGCAGTACCTTAAATTGCCGGTAGGTGGAGTGTCAAACCCACAAGAGGCTATATAAGATCAGTGGCGGTTCTAGGTGGAGAAGCGAAATCAGCCATCACTCTGCTTTCGCACGCTCTCTCTGTCAGTGACGGTACTACACACTTCAGTTCCCCGCATTCGTCAGATGTTAACCCCCAAATTGACACAGGTAATAAAAGGATTCAACTTCAGTCATGTTCATGTTATGAAACACTATCAAAATGTCCACTTCTGTTTTCAATAGCTATTTCAAAACGTTTAATAGAGGAAGTCCTCGGCTATGCAGAGGTATTGTTAATCAGAAATTGAGTGTACATAGTTTTACGTTAGGAAATGCAGTCTTGAACTAAGGCCGTACTCACACTATGTACAGTTGCCTTGAACCGGGCCAAAGCACGCTTGTCCCCCCTCCCGTCTCCCCCGACGGCCCACACTCACATTACATGGGCCTGGGCACACTTACGTTAGCGATGATGCGCTGCTCAGTAAGCAGTCTTGCTCAGCACAGTAGAGATTTCTTTAGTTATATCTTTTAAGTTGTTTGATATGCGGTGACACACAGTCTAATATTTCACTGAACAGATCAGCCACTTTTGACACACATAAACAATCATAAAGTCCTCGTGATGCAAGAATTAGGAGGTTTGCTGAAGGCGCAGCTGACATGCAGTGAGGGATTTGTGTCTTTAATAATATACGACAGTTTGCGTTCATTGAACAGTGCGAATGATTAATTAATCCATATGAAACAGTTTCTTAAAGTCACGTCTTGCTTTCAGTTTCGGGCTTAGGCACGCTTGCACTCATACTGTAAGTGTACCGCCTGAGCCCAAGTGAACCGAGCTCAGGCCCACCTCAACCGGGCCAGGGCCGCCCAAGTGAACCGTACCTGAGCCCAATTCAGAGCACTCACACTTCTCAAACGATCCGGGAAATGGGCCTGAGCACGGTTCGGATAGCATAGTGTAAGTAAGCCCTTACAAACAGTCAGCAAGTACCGGAGAACAGATGTAACACATTGATCCAGTTTAGTTTTCAGTCACGCTCATGTAAAAGTCATATTCAACTCGTTTAGCTTTGCCTTCATTCGTTTTTGATTTCAGTCGTGACATAAAGCACGAGTCTTCAAGTAATGATTTATTATAACACGTTTGTAAACATAATAGTTTAACTAACTAATTTCTAATAACCACTTTTTTTTTTCCCATAGTGACAGTCAGTGCATAATATGTACTAGTTATTTAGCAAGATAGTTGTATATAAACAAAGTCCCTTTAAGTATTCTATGGTCTTAGATTCAGATTAAAGTGTAATTTAAAGACTTAACTAGGTTATGTTAACTCGGAAACTTGGAATAATTAGTCAAGTTAGTGATTACTGGTTTGTTGTGTTAACAATCAAAAAACACACAGTGAAAGTTTCTTAAGGAGGTTAATAAGACTAACTTAAAATAGTAAAAAAATAAATAATTAAATAATAAACAAAGAATAAAAAATTATTTTATTCAAGAAATGAATTGTAAGAAATAAGACTTATTATGACTTCAGAAGAATTATTTGTGTTTTATAGGAAATACTGTGAAAATCTCCTTGGTTTGATTTAGATCACTTGGGAAACATTTATTTAAATTAATGGCAGGGCAAAAAAATAGACTTCAACTGCATCTGTTAAAATATACAGGTGTAAAAATGTGCCTTGATGTACTTGAATGTTAAGTGTGTTATACTACATTACAAAGTAACGTGTCAAATAAATAAACATGGAAGAATATTTTGAGTTGAAGTTATTTAATTAGCTTAGTTATGTGTACAGTGGCGCAGTGGGTAGCACAATCGCCTCACAGCAAGAAGGTCACTGGTTCAAGTCCCTGCTGGGTCAGTTGGCATTTCTGTATGGAGTTTGCATATTTTCCCCGTGTTGGCGTAGGTTTTCTCCGGGTGCTCCGGTTTCCCCCACAAGCCCAAAAACATGTGGTATAGGTGAATTGGGTAAGCTAAATTGTTCATGGTGTATGAGTGTATGGGTGTTTCCCAGTGATGGGTTGCTGGACCCCAGATTAAGCCGAAAAGAAAATGAATAAATGTTTATGTAGACTGCAGAGGGATGCATAAAAAAATGACTATGTCAAAATGTGCCCCCTAAAAGTACAAGTGGCCCTCTGGTCTAGAACTGCCACTGTATAAGACTACACAAATATTGTTTCCTAACAGATTTAATTCATATATTTAGAACTTTGCACTATGATCTTAAGTTATTTTCCTATATTACTTCCAGTTTTGACTTTGGTACTGACTAATATATTATATATTGTTTACACAAGTAATCTATAACATGATCCCTTTTCTACATCACTGGGAATATGATATTTGAAGAGTAAATTTTTTTTCTACATGCTTGCAGAAAAACCTTTTTAGAAACTTTAACTCAGTAGTAAGTAACTCAGCTGTCCTTTTTCATATTTTCCAAATTAGTTGATGCACTGAGGACCCGATTATAGCAATTAAACACAGAAAAATTAAAAAATTCATGATATTTCCCCTTTAATGTACGCACATTCAGGGTTTTTGCATTAGCCAGCTCATCAGAAAAAAAAGTGCAACAGAAAGAATGTGAAATGAGGGGCAAGTGGAGAGCAAGAGCCAGAGAGAGAGAGAGAAAAGAGAGAAAGAGCGTAGCAGAAAGATGCAATAATTTGTTGTGGAAAGGCTCTGTCCTCAGTAACCTGTCCACTCAGCGCCAGCAGACCGGTTTAGGGGAAGATACTGAAAATGGAGATGGATAAAGGGGAAAGTATCCATATTAGGTTTGCCCAGAGAGGATCAGCGGTGGACTAGATGGTGCCTGAGCAAGGGAACAGCAGAATATGAGATGGCAGAAGTGGTTGAACACACGGCGCACGATTGTCTGTGTTGTGTAATGGGTAGAAACACATACTGTATGTACAGACGCATCCTTTTAGGGGGTAATTTAGACTCTTTTTTTTCTATATTGTCAAGTTTTTAGATAAATCTTCTTGCACATATTTCTTGGATTTCTCAGAAATAGATACGAGGTTTATCAGATTAACTGTTAAAAATCAATATGAAAAGAGAAAAGTCTGAAGCCTGATTTATACTTTCTCCTGGTGCCACGTCGTGGACTTCCGCTGACTGCGTGCACACCTCATAAAATGGACAAGGCTTTTATGTTTGACACATTTGCCTTTGTGATATTCTTTAAAATGACAGGGGGTGGTCAAAAGAAACCCACCGAAAAGTCAGACGGATAAACAGAGAAGTAGAAAGTTTCTGGAACTACATCATATCATTATTATTATTAAAGATTTTGAAACAAATTATCTTTAGAAATTATTTTAATGGTTAAAAAGTTGTTTATAACTATTCAAGATTTTTTAAAAGAAAACGTTGATGCATCATTTTTGTTCATATCTCAGTTTTACTAAAAGTTTATTAAAATAGTAATGACAACAGAACATGGGTTGAAAATAAAAAAAATTACCCTTACTAAAAAATACTGAAGTTTTTTTTTTAGATTTAGCCCGCTCCACAAATGACACATTACTGTCTGGCTAGTTTCTGTCCTCATCTCATGCTAAAAAGGCAATAATGGTCCAACACTCCTGACCATTATCACCAATAAAGCCTAGAAAAATAGAGCATCAGTATATTGTAAATCGGTTCAAATAATCCTTTCCAGTTATTAAATAAATTATTGTTTGTATTAAATTGTTTTAAATTCAAAATTGTAATATTTACATAAGTGTAAAACCTATAAATGGTTGAAAAACATAATTCTGTAATTGTATACCTCGGTCTCCACTTTTGTCATGGCCTCTTTTGGCTTTAACAAACTTATCCCTCAGGTTTTTCCAAAACCTTTAACAAAACTTTCCTTCTTTGCCACTGCTGTTGCAATTTCTAGCCAATAATTATTCGTCGTCTGGTTTTACTATTTTACTAAGTAGTTTTAAAAATGTCTACTTTTACTTTCCCTTGAGTACACTGTTAATGCTGTATCGGTACTTTTACTCCACTACTTTCCGTCAACCTGCAGTCACTATACTTTATTTTTAATTGTGTATGGGGATTAGAAAAATCAGTCCTGTGATTCCTGTCCAATCAAATCACACATAGAAGGTAAATCGCATCATAATGAGCTACCTCAAGACATGGGCACTTTACAATGCAGCAAACTGTTTGGAAGCATTAAAAGCGTCCAAGAAGATGACCAAAATTTTTACACGCAATGACCCAGAGACTGTTTAGATGCATGTAACTGATGAGAAAATGACGGATGTTTACTGTATGACGACCAAAATGGCCTTAAACACCCAGCAGGCACAGGACGTCAACATGACATCACATTGACGTTGGACCTCAACATCATTGGGGTGTTGCATTTTGTTTGGAAATTAAAATAGGGTTTATGTCAGAACTCAACACCAGGCCGACGTCAATGTCCAACATCCAACCTAAAATCAACCAAATATCAACATCTAATCATGTTACAGCTTGACATTGTGTGGACGTTACCACTATGACGTCTATCAGATGTTAGATTTTAGTTGCCATACCTGACAAATAAATGTCAGTATTTGACGTCAATATGACGTTGGTTTAAGATGTTGCTTCAACTTTGGATTTTGGTCACTTTTCAACACAACCTAAAGTCAATCAAATATCAACGTCATTTGACATCATTATTGGACATCAAAATAACATTGTTCTTAGATGCTGGCTAGACATAGAATTTTGGTCACCTGACATCACAGCCTAAATCTAACCTAATGTTAACGTCTTATGACGTTGTGTGCCTGCTGGGCAATAACTAAATGCACTACAGAATGTTTTGTTTACATCCACAAATGACATGTAATTGTATCAGCTTTTTACAGCATAATACTCACTACTCTTGAGTACTTTTGAAAGGGCTACTCATAATTTGAGTAATATTTACAACAGATACTTTTACTCTACTTGCACTACTATTTTAGGCAAGTAATGGTACTTGGTATGATTTTTCAGTACTCTTTCCACCACTGCATATGAATAATCTGATATGTCATCAGAACGTTTAACAGCGTTTATACACCATTCTCTGCTTTGTTTTGAACAGTAAAAATCAATAATGAAACAAAATCAGGCCATGGGTTAAGTGTTGGACTTATCCCGTACACTGGAGTGGTCATGTTAAAACACTTCAAATGTTGACGTCGGAGAAAGGCAGCAATAAAAGCATTGCTATTTCTTTTTCAGAATAGACGGTACATCTTTAATATGTATAAACAAATGGAGCCTGCTTCGACCAGCATGAATAATGGATAGCTAAATCCACCTGAAGTCCCAGAAAATACTTCGTTTAACCGATTTGTACAGACGCAGATAGAAGAAAATGCTGAACGATGACGGATTGCCTCGGGTTAGATTGGAGACTTGAGAGATGCACTCACCAGCAGTTCCAACAATTACTTATTGATGGATGTTTTAAGTTAAGCGCAACATATTTTTTTCCCCGTTTCTCTGCAGAAACAACACAGGCGCATGCTGTTCAGAAGCAGATGTGCTTTCATTCTGCATTACCCTGCAAAGAGGTACAAGTGGCATTTTAGGACGTCAGGACGGAGCATGTGACCTACTTAAGCTTCAGTAGAACACAAAGACCTTTTTGTCAATTGCATGCATTTAATAATGAAAGCTATTTTTCCACACTGCTGCACTTTCTGAGCAAAGAAAAGCAGAGAGAGAGAGAGAGAGAGAGAGAGAGAGAGAGAGAGAGAGAGAGATAGCACCTACAGTAATGTCTTAATGGGGTGCCCTACTTTTGATTGTCTGGAGAAAGTATTTGGAGAAAAGTCAAAGTTAAACTGAATAAATAACAATATAAACATTTGGAGAAGGACGCTGCGTGGCCCGCACTGTGCTGCTGCATCATCAGAATAGCAGGACAGGATACATTACGCTCCGCTCACCAGACGCATCGCCGAGATCTTACAAGTGTTTATTTTTGGCGCTTGTCCTCGGGACACATCTGTGATATCTTTAGTGCCATCTTCAGATTGTGGCTACACTTAAGAAAATGTACCTTTGTCATTCATCCATTTGTTCTTTCAGTATAATTTAGTTCCAACCATCCATGATTTTTCTTCTTATCTTTTGTCCTATCTATCCAATTCACTGTATTTGTATCTATTACTCTTGCATCTATCTATTTATTCATCCATCAATTTATTCATATGTCCATCCATCCATCCATCCATCCATCCATCCATCCATCCATCCATCCAT
>CAIGQZ010000217.1:6403541-6428730 GCA_903798205.1 Danio tinwini | reverse complement strand
TATATATAGCCCCCCTTTGATTTTTTTCTTTTTTTATTCGGAGCCATCCATGGTTTCTGTCTTGTTTCTTCTCCAAATGCCACAGCCATATCATCATGCATCCCGAGACTGGTTACTGACTGAAGCTAAGCAAGACAAAGCCTGGTCAAGACCTGGATGGGAGACCACATAGGAAAACTAAGTTGCTGTTGGAAGTGATGTTAGTGAGGCCAGCGGGTGTTAGTGAGGCCAGCGGGGGGCGCTCAACCTGCGGTCTGTGTGAGTCCTAATGCCCCAGTAAAGTAAAGGGGACACTATACTGTCAGTGAGCGCTGTCTTTTGGATGAGATATTAAACCCAGGTCCTGGCTCTCAGTGGTCATTAAAAATCCCATGGCAATAACTGTAAAGCGCTTTGAGTGTATGGCCATACACAATAAATGTGCTATACAGTATAAATACACATTACTTACTTACTACTTTCATATGTCCTAAAATGTTTAAATCAAAAAGCATTTTAGGTAAAATTATTATACAATTAATATTTTGAATATTTTGTTATGAGAAATGTCACAATTAAGTGAGTTTTTATACCTAAAACATGCTAAATTTCTGCTAATGGGGTGAATAAAATAATTAAATTTAATTAAAATGATATTTATCATCCCATTGGTGGAAAAAGCGGATGAAAATTTAAATGAGATGAGATGAAATCCCATTGACATACTTTTTCTCAGTTCATTTAAAAGTCTTTAAGAAAATTTTAATAAACTTTTATAAAACTTTATTTTTATAACTTATTTCTGAAAACAAAACAATATTTTTACTTGTCTAGAAAATGCTTATTGATTTAGACATTTTTGATATTTTTACTAGAAACAAAAACTATAATTTAGAAAAGCTTTTTTTTATTTATTTAGTCGTTCGTTTGTTTGTTTGTTTGTTTGTTTATTTATTTTAGTGTAAATAACTACTTCAGCATTAGTCCATACACCAAACATTCATACATTCATTTTCTTTTCGGCTTTGTCCTTTTATTAATCAGGGGCCGCCACAGCGGAATGAACCACCAACTTATCCAGCTTATGTTTTACGCAGCAGATGCCCTTTCAGCTGCAACCCATCACTGGGAAAACACCAAACATTACAGATTTATTTACATTCATAATTTTACAGAGGAATATAACCATACATCTGTCAGATTATATACGTACCGTTTTATTATTATGTTATAAGGAATGGGGAAAATGGGAACTTTCATAACCACTACAGCTTGACCTTTTCTGGTTCTTTACAGTGTTTTCTAAATTATGGAGTGATTAAAATAGATGCTAGAATTGTGTGCCAATTAGTGTGGGGTTTTTTGTGTGTTTGTGTGTGTGGATTTCCAGCGCCTAGCCAGAGCAGAAATGGTCGTGCCCAACTGAGCCTGGTTTATCTCGAGTTTTTTTTTTTCCTTCACTTTTGTCAATTGATGAAGTTTGTTCCTTGCCACTGTCACCACTGGCTTATTTGGTTTGGGACTTTCAGCAGTGATAATTAAACCACACTGAACTGATCTAAACTAATCTTCAACTCTGAAAACTGGACTGAAATAGTTTCAATTTACTAGAATGTCAATGTTAAGCTGCTTTGACACAATCTACACTGTAAAAGCGCTAGAGTAATAAGAGCAATTTAATTGAATTTAATTAATTATTGAACTAATTAAAAAAAAGTTATGTGTTTTAATCAATGAACTGTGGAAGTATAGTTATATTTTTTAGCCTCATTCACCTGCAGTGCCTTGCCTTAAAGCACTGAGTATTTATGTGAAGAGGATCAAAAGGGTTAGGTAGACAGAAGACAAGAGCTCCCCGGGAAAACAGGACAGTATGAACAGGCTTATTTGCACAATGCATTATGGGGCTTGGAGAAGGTTAATAGGATTTTGTTCACATCAATAGTGCTGATGGCACGCCATGTGAGCCACTGCCCCCACATCAAACTCATGACACAAAAGCAGCAAATGCATGGCGGGCTTCAACACTTCTGAGCTTCTTTCTGCCCAACAGGGACTGTGCCGCCTGGATGCTTATAATGACCACCAGATGACCAGAAAAATATTTCTGGACTCTGAGTTTCTCCTCTTTTAGAAATATAATGGCCTATGCTGTTTGAGTCCGAAATGTTTCTAGTTTTAAGCTTGAGTCATTGGCAATTACATTTTTCAAAACCGACTCTTTAATCCTGTTTGCTTTACATTTCTGCTTGATGCAGCTTCATACTATTTCAAAGCAGTGGCTGTTTTCACATGTTGGACGCACTGATTAATGAATTAGAGCACTAATACTGAATCTCGCACTTTTATGTTCATCTCACACTTGCAGTGATGGTAGTGTGTAATCATGCAGTGACTTCCAAAGGGTGTGAATATCCTAAATTATTAGCCCCCCTGTATATGATTTTCACCAATTTCTGTTTAATAGAAGTTTTTTTTTTTCAACACATCTTAACATAATAGTTTTAATAACTCATTTCTAATAACTGATTAATTTTATCATTGCCATGATGACAGCAAGATACTATTTAGCTTAATTAGGCACGTCATTCTGTAGACACTCAATAAAATATCAGCATAGGCTCATTCTGAAAACGTAGCCATATATACATTTCTGGAGATTGTGAATTATGTAGCCAGGCTGCATTTCATTCTTAAAATGAATGGTACGGGACGGTATGATGCTGTTCCTTTTCAAGCTTACCGGCTGACCGCTTATTTCAGTATGGACGGCTTTCCCACTGTTACCAGTTTGTTCAGTTAGCTCACCATGTACGTCAGTGGACTTAAGATGCAGAGAGGAGATGACCACAATGACGGTGTTCAAGTCTAAAGAAGAACAGTTCCAGAAACCAGGTAAGACAAAAACAGAATCCAAAAAATAAAATAAACAAGTAAATAACAGGGTGAGAATGTGGTAAAATGTGGTAAAAATCAGGCAAGGGCTTTTCTTTTTCTGGATTGCTTTTTAAAGTTGTGGGTTGGGTTTAGGGTAGTGGGTTGGCGGGTAAATCTGTGCTTTTTAAAATACTATTGGTTGGGTTTAGGGAAGGGGAGGGTGGGTCAGTCGATCAGTCAGTCAAACTGTCAGTCGGCAGCGACCTCTGGTGGATTTGCAAGAGAACAACAAGTGCAAATGGCTCTCGTCAGAGAAATTTAAGATCTCAAAAAGCAAACGCAGAGGCCTCTGGTGGATTTGCAAAAACAAAAACTGCAAAAAAAAAAAAAAAAAAAATGTAGCTCCTGGGACATATTTGGCAGTCTCCAGAAATGTATGTAGAGGTACATTTTCAGAATGAGCCTGGGTTGAAAAATATTGCTTAAGGGCTCTAATAATATTGACCTTAAAATGGTTTAAAAAATTTAAACTGCTTTTATTCTAGCTGAAATAAAACAAATAGGACCTTGTCGAGAAGGAAAATTATTATAGAAAATACTTTGATCAGAAGAACATGATTTGAGAAATATTAAAAAATAAATAAATAACAGGGGGGCTTTTAATTCTTCTGACTGTATATGATTTTGTTCCAAATTGTGATATTTCACTATGAATAATTGAAGTAAATATTTGATTGTAATAATTTACATATACTTATTTTAAAAAGCTGGAATGTCGTTACCAAATGTTGAGTCAAAAATGGACAATATCATCATTGGGGCAATTTTTTGGTCCCACTTTATATTAAATGTTCTTAACTACTACTGAACTTGCATTAAAAAAAATAAATACAATGTACTTACTGTGTTTATAATGTATTGCAAAACACCTCTGGTGCTCTTGAGGTGGAATACAACTAAGGTTATTTACAGGTTTGGTAATATGGGTAGGTGAAAGGATGGGTTAAGGGTTTAAGAGATGGTCAACAGTGTAATTAAAAATTCAATTGCAGAAATTAATTACAGATGTCAAGCATGAGTACAATGCAAAAAAAATATTTACACAATAAATGTTATAATAAATGATTATCTTCAGTGTAAGTACATATTAGTTAAGGCCACCTAATATAAAGTGAAACCATTTTTTCTTTAACTTTAAAATATATTTTTTGACTCATCTGTTGGGTTTAACCATATTTGACCGACAGTTAGGTTACAGGAATCAGCAATTCTTACAGTGTGCTCACAAACAAAAAATATATCTGTTTAGTACTATGCGTTATTAAAGTGTATTTTACTTCTCTATATTAAGATTAGCTTACCAAATATAACAGTGATATTGCTATAATGTACTTAACTACACTCTAAAAATACTGGGAAGTATTAATGATGGATCAAATATGAACAAACCTAATGTTGGACTGATTAGTTCAATTAAATTTAACAACACAGGCTCATTTTGAAAATGTACCACTATATACATGTCTGGAGAGTGCCAAATATGTCCCAGGAGGTTTTCTTTTTTTTGCAGTTTTTGTTTTTCCAAATCCACAAGATGCCACTGTCCATTCGCGCCTGCTGTAAATCCACCAGAGGCCGCTGTCGACTGACTGACTGACTGACTGACTGACCGATCGACTGACACACCCTCCTCCTTACCTAAACCCAACCTACAGTTTTAAAAAGCAGTGAAGAAAAAGAAAAGTCCTTGTCTGATTTTTACTACATTTTCAAATTTTACCACATTCTTACCTTGTTATGTACTTTTTTATTTATTTATATATTTATTTATTTATTTTTGTCTTACCCACTTTTTGGAACTGTTCTTTGCTGGACTCAAACTCCATCGCCGTGGTCAACTCCTCTCTGTGTCTCTAGTCCGCTGACATACACGGCGAGCTACTGGACAAACTGGTAACAGCAGGAAAGCCGTCCATACGGAGGTAAGCGGTCAGCTGGTAAGCATGAAAAGGAACTGCATCATACTGCCCTGTAACTTTCGTTTTAAAGATGAAATGCAGTCATACGTACTTTTGGCTACATAAGTTGCAATCTCCAGAAATGTATATAGGGCCAAGTTTTCAGAATGAGCCTATGTTGAAATTTTATCAGACTTGATTGAGTTGTTGAGTTTGCCTATATTTGACCAAATCATTTTAAGAGTGTATACTTATATTTACAAAAATAAATATCAGTTTATTACTATGAGTTGACTGTGACTATGAACTTGAAATATGTTTTATTTCTCTATGTTAAGAGTAGTTTACCATATACAGTACTCAATATTTGAAGAGGATCAAATCATTCTTCAATGTTGCCCTAAAACTACTGAACGACCTATTCTTGTGTTGGGACAATTTTACACTTCAAATATTGACTACTGTATAACAGTGATATTGCTATAATGCAGTGGTCCTCAACCATTGAGCCGTGGACTGGTACCGGTCAGTGAATCGTTTAGTACTGGGCGGCACAAGAACTCATTAACTATTTCAGTTTTATTTATTATCTGAGATCTTTTATTTTGTAAAAAAAAATGACCGTATTCTGTCAGTTACATCTCGGTCACTTGAGCACCCAAATTTAACCCACAAGCAGCAAAATGAGTAAGAAACAGATGTTATTGGAAAGTTTCTTTGCTAGGGGAAAAAAAAAACAGTAAAAACCCGCAAACTGCCAAGAAATAGATCTATGCTTTAAATGGACCCATTTGTCAACAAATATGGAGAATCCACCATGTCTGTGCAAAGAGATCAACTGCTAGAAAACTCAAATGATGGCGGCTTTAAGGGTCATTCGCATATTACGTCTTTTCTAGAGGTCGTGCAAGTTTGTTATTTCCAATGGACGTGTGAGGCTTGAGCTTGCAAATGGAGTGACGCGCTCGCACCTTTCAGATGCACACAGTTGAATGAATGCCGGGAGCGCATCGCAAATCATGTGACAAAAACTGACCAATCAGCTTCAGCTTGTATGGAACATACACATTTCGGTAGACTAAACATCTCAGACAAACACAGAACACCCAGACACTGCAGTGTATTGTAATTTTCTATATAAATAAAACTTGCATTAGAGTGACAGCAACCGTACTTCTCATCTTCTGAGAAAATGGTAGCAACCTACAAACCATCGCTCCCACCTGGTCCTGCGGTAAAAAATGTAGATCAGTCTGCGGTGATAAAAAGGTTGAGTACCACAGCTATAATGTAATTAATTACACTCAAACAAATGCCAACCCAGTGTTTTATTTTTGGGTTATTTTTTTCTGTTGTTTGTAACACAACTATTGGGTTTTCCATATTTGGCCTATGGGTTATAACAGCCCATGTTTTTAGACTATATCCTTTTTTTGTATCTTGTCTACTGGCTGTCAATTTGCTTGAAACAAGAACTAGGATCTGCGATGTCAAACGCATAGAGGGTCGCACCCCTGCAGAGATCCAACCCTGCTCCAACAAATTTACCTCCAGGTTTCTAACAAGCCTGGGAGACTCATTTAGTTTGATCAGGTGTGTTTAATTAGGGTTAAAGCTGCGGTCTGTGTTTGACACCCCTGATATAGATGTTGCATGATATAGCTGTCATGTACACAGTAAGAAAAAGTGCTTTGACACAAGCGATAAGTGCAGACTGTTGTTTTATTGGAAATATTCTTCCCATTTTATGGATTATTTCTGGCTCCACACTGGAAAATAAATCCTCTTTTAGGGCTCGTCGGTGTCAGGGGGCCAGCGGAGGCCTTGGTTGGATAGACATAAATATGGTATCCCACAAGGCTCTGTAAAGGTTTGCGAATTATCTTTATGAGGAGAACCATCAATGGCTTTGATGGCTCCTCGCTGGGGCTCTAAGTACCCATCTATTGGACCACACCAGATCTCGTGTGCCAGAAATTGGGGGAAATAGATGGAATGGATGATCAAGTCGCTCCGCAGTGATCTCCCCCAAGCAGCATGTGGGTGTTTCGTTCTCCCTTGCCCTCCTACAGTATTTATGGGAGCCCTGTGTCTTTCTGGCACTTTAATTGGGAACGAGAGTGGACGGTAGATGAGAAGCGGGCCAAAAGCATGCGATTGCTGTCATGCCAGAGAAGCGGAGCAGCCAGGAAAAGAGGGAGAGATAGAGAGCTTGAGAAAAGAGAGAAAGCATCAAAGCTCTGGGAAGGAGGCCAGGACACTGCTGAGTCTGACACTTCCTCAACCGACGGACTCTTCGCAGTCAGCGCTGTTTTGTTGCCTTGTCACGTAAAAGGCAACGCTATGAGGGCGGAATCTCATTCTCGTTTTTGATTGATTTATTGTTTTCTCCTCAACCCACTCTTGCTTGCTCGCCTTTCTGTTGCCATGTGCCCGCGTGTTTCTTTTCTTGCAGCTTTCTCGACATAAACAACCCTGCGTCGTAAGAGATGTCGATCTGTCTGCGCTCACACTCCTCTCCTCTCAAAGCATCACGTTTACTTGTAGACGATGATGAAAGACGATGTGTTCGACTTCAAAATTGTCTGCCGGTGGGTCTTCGCTTGCACTGATGCTGTAAATTCTGACACTGGTGGGTTAAAAAAGCATTCTGATCTGACGCCACACAATTTGTGTTTGATTTTAACTGAATCTTCTCATGCTATTAGGCCTACCTTTCAACCGCAGATTTGATTCATGTCCTGAGATGATCTAAGCTAAAATACATAATTTGTGCATCAGATTTTAAAGTAAGACTTTGAATTCAATCCCACACAATCATTTCGGGTTAGGAACATCAGGATGTGGTCATTAATATAAAGAGGGTTATTATTGCTTTTTGTATCCCACACATCGATTCATTTAATAGCCTACATTCTCATTGATTTTGTCCTAATACATCATTAGTTAGCATGCTGAAAGCATCAGCCGCTAGGCATGAGTTCATTTGATGTTTGTGATTCATGTTCGTAACTGACCCTTAATGCTTGCTTGTGTTGTGTGTTAATGGTCGGACTGATTGGATTCAGACTCACTGTTAAAGCATCATTTTAGAAACAGCATGGGCATGGGTTTAAGACTTACTTTCTGTATATATTTTATAAGTTCATGCATCCTCTTGAATGAGCATTCCCTTGCTCAAGTCTTTAAATATGCATATTCCTGAAATGTATACATTTTTGTTGTGCTAAAAATCTCAGAAAAGGTTTTGTGGTGGTATCATAATATAGAGAGAAGAATAAATATTTTATTCCTGGGAATCAACCCCAGAACCAACTTGTACTAAGGAGAGGGAACATTCATTTGTGTTCTAATAACTTAAAATAGGCTGTACAGTGGTCCCTATTCGTGGGAGTTACATTCTAAAAATCACGTGCAATAGGCGAAATCCGCAAAGTATTCAGCAATTATTATAGATGTTGTAAGGCTGTAAACCCCCTTACTACACACTTTATACACTTTCTCAGACAGGCATTGACATTTTCATACTTTTCTCTCTTGTTTAAACACTCTCAAAGTTCAAACTTTCGTAGAAAAATAAGTCTAGTATTATTGAATAAAGCTAAAGATCAAAACCTGTTGTCAGGCGCAAACATTTATTGCTGTCAGCAAAAGGTTCATAAAGCTTTTTAGTTTTTGTGTGAATAATGTTGGCATCCGGCAACTAAAGCAGGCTCCATTCTTAAAGGGGGTCACACACCTGATGCGCAGCACACATGACAGCTGGAAGTAATGCTAACTAAAGGCGCACATTCGCATGTTATTTAAAATGAAATTATTCAGATGGTGTTTTGTGGCGCGGCAGAAATATGAACAGTGTCCTGGCTCGTACACTCAAAAAAATTACTCATTGAATGAACTCAATTTAATTGAGGGCAGGATTTCCATCCAATAAATTTGTTTAGCACCAACCAAACAAAAAAATATTGACACAATGGAATGCTATTGAGTTTGTCTGACATGATTTTATCAAATAAAAGTTTAAATACGTTTGTATTTTTATTTAACTTAAACTCAAAAGTCAAAAATATTATGCATGTCTATTATGTGCCGTACTTAGTTTTATTTGAAGTTATCCTAAATAAACGTAAAGAGCAGTTTTTAAGCATTCATGAGTTACATATACATTTGATTGAGACTGATCTCAGAACTTATTTTAGGACAGTAACTGCTCACTGAGAAAAGCAACAAATGGCATTTTGCTAATTAAACTGCCAACTCCCAAAGCATGGGTGCTTCTGCAAGGTGGTAATCTCAAAACTCAAAGCATTACATGAAACTCTTCTAAATCTTCAAACTAAAGTGAAGATTCTACTCTAACTAGTATTTTTAGTAACTTCAAACACCTAAGCTTACCTTTGTTGTCAAAATGTCCTTCTCTTAAGTCAATCCCATGCAAAGCATGCTGGGAACTACAAATCCCCTAACCAGGTAGTTGGACCAACACAATTCCTTCATGTTGGCCCAACACAAAATGCTTTCTAAGTGGACTGAACATAAAACAAATAAATTGGCCAAAGAAATGACAAGAATTGTGTTGTTTCAGCTCATTTTAAACAGATAGTTTGAACAAGCAGCAGTAATTGTTTTTGTTTTTTTTAATGTAGCTGGGCACCGCAGACAGCCGCCGACTTGCAGCACTGGTGCGTACCTTCATATAAACCTATGTTTACAATTCTAAAGTGCATAGCGCTGCGTGGCGTGGCGCATCCGGTGTGCGACCTCCTTTACGATGATCTTGCTGCAGACAGTTCCAACCCTTTTTGCATCCATGTTGAAACTCACACTGCTAGCGATCGGAGATTTATGTTAATCTGGCAAGCTGAGCACATTCTGTACTGTACAGGAGACATGAAGGAAATTGATTGACAATGGTCTGCAGGCCATCATGACAGAAAACAATAAACTGTAAAAAAAAGCATGTCAAATTGCACAAAAAAAATCTGCAAAACTGCAAGGTTGCGAAAGGTGAACTGTGTTAAAGTGAGGGACCACTGTACAAGAAGCAATGTTCCATGATATAGATGGAAATGCACATTGCTTAAGTTAATATCAGGGTATCCCTGGGAATCAAATCCATAACCTACTTTACTACAAGGTTTATCACAGACCGCATTATGCACTTGTCCCAGTCAAACTAAAGGGGATAAAGTTTAATACATGTAGATCTACATGGTTATGTTGTGTGAAAAGCCTAAAATGGTCATTAGAAGAAATAAAAAACTTGCACTTACTATAGGACAAGTCAAGGTTTTTGCTGGGAATCGAACTTAAAACCATTTTTGTTTTATACTAAGTGTATAAATGCACAAGAAACATGGAACAACTTAGAAATATACTGCATTTCTATTTGGATGTACACATTTATGTTTGCTAAATGCCTCAAAGGATACTTAGAGAAAATGCTGTTGTGCTAAATATCATGGGATTCAAACCCAGGATATACTGTTCTACAGGTAACGCACAATCATCTTCATCTTTTAGTAAATGCATACTGTAACTGCACAAAGATCATGGGCAAACAGTTAAATACGTTGACCTTGTATTCATATGTACACATTCATGTTGTGTTAAGTACTGTAATAGTACTATGAATCAAAATCATGCTATTTTGATTTATACAACAGTTCTGTCTGTTTATTGAATCTGATTGGCTGATAGCTGTGTGATATTCTGCAAATAACAGCACTCCTACAGCCTCTTTACCCTTCACCCTTGTGTATTACTCCGTCCACATACAGCAACAAGTTGAGGACACTCTACAGTTTGACAAATATTGCAGGGTTGGACAACACAATGTACTTTTGAGGCTTTTTTAGTCGAAAATGTAGTTGTTTAGATTGCAACTATGCAGTTTATTCATAAGCATAGTGCATATTTTAAATATTTATAATTTCGGCTGCCATTAGCCTGTCATTGAGCAGAGCAAAGATGGCTGATGTTGTTCATCCACAAGATGGTGACAGACACCGCATAATAAGCCTTTAGAGGAGAAAATACAGGGTAATTTCAAACTACAGCTGATCAAATCATTATAAACTGGTAAGTGACTTTCTAAGTTGATCTCTTTCTTTTGTATGTTGTAGTGCTGTATTTATACCATTGTAATCTGGGACTCATATCAGGAATGTATGTATTTTGTGTTGGCCACTCTTTGTATAACCCTGAGTTACTTTTTGGTTGGCCATTTGCTTGTTTCTAATGAGTCTCCTGTTTTCGTTACTGCAGACTAATTTAGTAAAAAGAAAGAAAGAAAAAATGCCTGAATGTGTTTAGTGTTTTTCCTTATCGCAAACACAACAGTAATCTGGTAGTGTTTGCTTTGCTTTGGCTTTTTCAAGAAAAAACTATTGTGATCTCCCGATTGTAACAGAGAAATGCTGTGAAATCTCTGTAGACTGATGGCATTTCATGACGTTCAGCCTTATAATCTTAAAATGTGAGCAAAATCACTTGTTTGTCATCACTTTAGACATTACGCTAGAGAATCATTTAAATACTAGCTCTAAAGTGGCGGAAAAAAAGTAGTTCCTCATACAAAAGGGTTTTAGACTCTTGTGTTTGATTTTCTTTTCTATATACACGATTATGTGTCGAACTGTTGTATAAACGCAATATCACACTCGTAGCAGTGCGATATGGCTGTACACCTGCGGCCTCGTGCCAACACATGCCTCCCACCAGTGCCAGTATGCAGACATATCGCATTGCTACGAGTGTGATATTGCTCATATATACCATGCAGTAGCACTAATATAGTCTTATATCAGTTTATTGTAACATTGAGGTTATTAAAGAGCATCACTTTATTATAGTCTTGGATCTTTGTCTGTAGTGATGCCATGGTACAGTAAAGATTCATTATATATTCACTTGTACAAAATGATGTGGACACCCACATCTACAAGGTTAATGTTAAAAAAAAGCAAAGAAAAAAAAAGTTTTAAAGAGTAACAGCCCATACCTTTCCGACATACTGCTTTCCAGTTCCTGTCCACTCCTCTAAGAGAAAGAAACTATTCCACATCCATCCTCGTTTAGTGCGATGTAGAGTCCGTCCATCCCGATCCGACGTGCTAATTCCAGGCACCGGTCTGATCATTGCGCTGCACCAGCCCAGCAAGCAGAACAACAGGAGGAAAGTAAGTTGATTGATTATCATTGTATCCGATCACTCCTGGAGAGTCCTTGATAAGAAATCAATTAAGAAACAGAGCTCTGCGTCGAAGATACTGCTGAATGGCAGGACTGACGAAATGGGGCATCTTATCCTTAATTCTCCTCAGTTCTGTCTTCTTGAGGCCTGTGACAGACGGAAAAAAGATCTTTAAGAGACTATTCCAATGCAGCAACCTAGCTAAATTACCTGCTCTTAAATTTATGTTAGCTGACTAAAAAATTGTGTCGGCTAACTAGAAACCTAATCGTTAGTATAGATTGATTACACAAAGAGTAAGTGTTTTTAGCACACAGCAGTCACTCGGTGGTCTCTAATTGATGAGCTTCACAAGGTCGACCATCTATAAACATTTACTTTAATAGATTTGCACTCACTCTCAAAACCAAACCAAAACCAACAGATTCCCACCCACGACCAGTCATATATTGACTTTTGGTTACTTCCCCTTCTCTTCATTTTGTGGAACTCTAGGTACTCTTTCTGCATCATTTTATGATAGATGAAGTCCTCTGATTTTTTTGCTCATTCACATTATGTGTTCCATTTAACGTTTTGCATGTATATGTAAAATACGAATCATTTTATAAACATGCACAATTACAGAAATAATTTGGAGCACCTATAAAAGTGGAGACACTTTGGAAAACAAAACAAAAGACGTTGGGTTGCAATCAGTTGCATCAAAGTCCTCTGAAGTCATACAATAATGTTATCACTCACTCACTTCCATTCAGCAGAATGAACCATCAATTTCTCTGGCAATTGTTTTACACAGCAGATGCCCTTCCAGTCGCAACCCTACACTGATGATACAACCCTCAGTGCTGGGAAACACCCACATAACGGCCAATTTAGTTTATGAAATTCACCTATACAGCATGTCTTTGGACTGTGGGGTAAACCAGTGCACTCAGAGAAAAAACACGCAGACATGGGGAAAACATGCAAAGTCTACATAGAAATGCCTCCTGGTCCAGCCGGGACTCGAATCAGCAACCTTCTTACTCTGAGGCAACCATGCTAACCACTTAGCCACTGTGCCATCCTCAATATCGTTATGTGAAGAGTAATTTATAAAGTGTAATCTATATGATTTTAATCACTGAAAACGATCCGTCTCCCCCCTCGCTGATATCCTCCGATTCACAAGAGGCTCCCACATTCGCGTGGAGCGATCAGTCACAAAAACAAACAATAGAATTTTAAAGTTGAAGCTGATGAAAAACTCTTTTTTTATTTCAGTGGTAATATTTGAATTTGACAAAATAAGAGCTGCATCGTAGATGACGTTTTTGTCAATTCCTAGCAGAAATACCTTGCGCTGCCCCAGGAAAAACTTCTTACTGTTTCAAGTAAATTGCAACTGTTGTAGTATCTGCCTGCTATATCATGTGTTTAATATTGCAAATGGCTTGGATTAGTGCTAGTAATGTGTAATAGTAGCTGGCTTACAAGCTCATAAATGTGTCCATATTGTAATGTAGTAAGTAAGTAAGTAAGTAAGTAAGTAAGTAATGTGTAATTATATATCGCATTTATCATGTATGGACATACATCCAAAGCACTTCACAATCATGAGGGGGTTCTCCTCACTCCACCACCAGTGTGCAGCATCCACTTGGATGATGTGACTGCAGCCACAGGACAATAGCGCCAGCGCGCTCATTACACACCAGCTATAGATGGATTGAAGAGATAGTGATACAGCCAATTCAGTGGATGGGGATAATTGGGAGGCCATGATGGGTAAGGGCCAATAGAGAGAAATTTGGCCAGGACATCGGGGTTACACTCCTACTTATTACCAGAAGTGCCATAGGATTTTTAATGACCACAGAGAGTCAGGACCTTGGTTTAACTTCTTATCCGAAAAACAGCGTTCACTCCCAGTATAGTGTCCCCTTCACTATACTAGGGCATTAGAACTCATAAAGACTGCAATTCGAGCACCTCCTGCTGGCCTCACTAACACCACTTCTAACAGCAACCTAGTTTTCCCATGTGGTCTCCCATCCAGGTATTGACAGGCTCAGCTCTGTTTAGCTTTAGTGATTAACTGGTCTTGGGCTGTAGGGTGATATGGCTGTAAAAACAATAGTTTTTGGTTGTTTACTTTAGAAAAACTGACACCTCAATAACGCCAAATTATGTTTAATTAAATTCATCTTTATTTACATCTTTATTTCTATAGCACTTTTAGAATGTAGGCTGTGTCAAAGCAGCTGAACATAGATGGAGTTCTAGTAAACTGAAACTTTAGTCTAGTGCTTTACTACAGTTTAATGAAATGTAAATGTCACAGCTAAAAGCTGAAACACAACAACAAATCCAAGAATGCATATTTAATCAATGTGCATTGTAATCATAACTATGAAACTACCAATGTTTCACATCAACATATTGATGCCATAGGTTTCTCATTTAAAAACAACAGATGACCCTAAGGATTGTAAAATGATGCCAAAGGGTTACCCAGAGTATCATAGAGTGATAAGACAGGGCCGAGCGTCAATACAGTATGTGAGGGGTCGGGATTGAGGATGTGTTACCTTGAAGTGTGCAAAATGTCGAGAACTTCCAATGCTATACCAACGCATTCTCACAGCAATTCGTAACTTTCTGATTTAGTGGCTGATTTGTATTAATTTGTGCGATCTAATTCGTACAAATTAGTACAATTTGCTCATCACCCAATGACGGTTGGGGTTAGGGGTGGGGTTATGTGCCACTCCTCCTTTTTAAAATCGTACATTTTCGTACGACTGAACTTGTACGAATTTGTAGGAATTAGCCACTAAACTGACAAAACGTAAAATACTTACGTTTCCTCGTGAGATCAGGCTGGTTATACCACAAACGAGCATAAAAGAAGGCAGTGGCTCACCAAAATGGTCTCTCCTCTAGGACTAGTCCTGATAGGTAATTTGGAGGATGTATGCATAATTTATCGGCTTTTGGAAGTTAATCCTAATAAATCTTTTTTTCCCTCATTTGACAAAAGCCCATTTTCCAGGAGTCTGCTGGAAAAGGCCAGGAAGCCAGGTTAACCTGACAGGCATTCATTATGGCAAGCGTCTCCAGGGGTCTTGCGAGCAAACGAGGAGCAGATTCATAATGTTGTGGCGTTTTTTGTTTAACGATCTGAATCAAAGAACAGAAAAGAAGGGGAGGCCAGGGGAAAAGGAAGAAAGAAATAAAACACACACAGTGTCAGTGGGGCCATCTCAACGAACAAAGCGATTCCTTTCTTTGTCTAAGAACAAATTAGGGCTCTGGTTCTATTTGATGTGACTGAAGCTATGCATGTAAATGAACATTGTCTTGTGAATACGAATCAAATAATTTACTTAATGAGATATGGATGAAGTTAGGAATTATTCACTAGGCGGCTTCGGAGTGTGAAGACTACTGTAATTTGTGGAATCACTGGCTTCGCTAATGCGCGTAATGAATTTTGTCAGCCCCGGCAGAAGAGGCCTTTTGTGGGCCAATCTTCCATTCAGACATATGTTTCAATGCAGCTCAGGGTGAGCAAGCAGGGCAGAACTTTGACATTCTGAAGGTCCTCATGAATTAAACATGATTTTTTTTATTTTCACGAGACCAAGCTGAGCCTTTCACATCCGGTATGAATCATACATTGGCACAAACTGAGGCAGTCTGTGTCTATGTAACAAAAGTGCCGCCCACATTTGATTTATTTATTAATTTTTTTGGAGTAAAGGGTCATAGCGATCATACAGAAGCATGTAATCAGCAGCTGGCATCGAAAAAACACACTCAAGTCTCTGGCGTGACCTTGGCGGACAGATCCAGATAAATATCCATCTGTCAGTGTCATGGTCCGCAACCGACTTGATTGATTTAACGCTTTCTATGACACGTTTTCCATCCGTGGTCTCAGCTCAAGGGCGAACGTGGACAAAAGAGTCATAAAAATGGCTTCTGATTCATGCATGTTTTTCAAAAGCTTGATGAAGTCTGAGTGTTTGTGGTTCCCGCTTCTTTCAGGGGACTGATTGATTTATTGGAGCTTTCACTGACAAGACATTTAACTATTAATTGTATCCCATGCGTCTCCTCTAAAATTTCCTCGAGGAAATAAAAACAAGTGGCTAGAAAATGTTTGCATTTACTAAATGTAGAGCAGTAGATTATTCATACTGCTGAAGGCTTTCTCAGGAGAAAAAAAAAAAACTTTTAAGAAGTACAAGACATTTATCATTTTAGATTTTTCTATATTGTATGTACTTGTTAATATTCCATGCATTTTCTGATAAAGTCTGATGAAATGAATTGGGGTTTAACCCACGAATGCTGCTGAAGAATGTATGTTCTTGCCCCTTCATAAATGGCTTTTTATTTTCCTCAGATTTGTCTCATTGAAGTGTTTTTATTGGGTTCTCCTGAAAATCCGTCAGACGAAATAAATAGCTAAAAAAGTTGAGAATTGGTGACACACAGTGTAAGAGTATAGATCCATGAAATGAATGCGGAAAGTAGTAGAGATATTTAGTACTACAGTTTATTTCAGAATTTTTCATAAGAATGAAAAATAATAAGCAGGAGTCCTTTATCTTTTGTTTATGTGCTTTCTATCCTTTTATTGAATGCATTTTTAAAGTTTACTGGAGTGTGAAAATTAGTTCCCTAGTCATTGAGTTGTTTCATTTAAGCATTTTATTTTGTCTCAGACAATTTTCCTAAAATCCCAAACAGCCACAAAATAGATACATACTTTATCTCAAATTTAAAAGAAGCACTTCCAATTTACCCACTCTCCAAAAGTTCCAAATGTAATCTAGTTTATTTCTCATTTTAAGCTCAAAAGAAGATGCTTTTAATGGTCACACTTTACAATAAGGTTTCATTAATTGATGTATTTAACAACATTAACTGGTAGCACTTTATTACACACTATGAATCATTTATTAAGCATTAGCAAATAGTTAATTCATTTTTCGTTAAGCATTATCTGTACATTATTAGGTGTAACTGCAGATGCAAATGCTCTATTCTTGACCTAAAGGCACATGTATAATGTGCTTAATGATTGTTTGCTTGTTAATAATGAATTTTTCATAACCAAATGAAGTATTGCATTATATACAAACCAGTTATTGAATAATAGCTGGCGTGTATTTTTTTTGATAATTCACAGTGCATAAATACATGATTATTAAATTATTCAAATTAATATTTATTTATCTGATCATTCAGGCGTATATTAACAGTCACTTTGTATGTTAGTAAATGCTTTATTAACTTAACTTCAACCAGTTTTCTGACCTAATCTAAAGTGAGGACCATTTATGCTTTATAAATCCCGTATAAGTAGTTGTTAACTGCTCACTAACACCTATTAATGTAGAGTTAATGCTTAACAAATTATGAATTAACTATTTGCTAACGCTTAATAAATGATTCATAGTGTGTAGTTATTATAAAGTGTTACCCATCAACTAATTATGAACAATACTTGTAGAGCATACGTTCAACATTTACTAATGCATTGTTAAAATATGAGTTCATGTTTGCTAACATTAGTTAATGCATTGAGTTCACATAAACAAACAACGAGCAACTGTATTTCCATTAACTAACGTTAATTAGCATGAACAAATATTGTAATAAATGCATTGTTCATTGTTTGTTCATCTTAATAAATGCATTAACATGAATTAATACAATCTTATTGTAGGCAGCATGGTGGCTCAGTGGTTAGCACTGTCGCCGCACAGCAAGAAGCCAGGTTTGAATCCTGGCTAGGCCAGTTGACAATTCTATGTGGAGATTGCATGTTCTCCTTGTGTTTGAGTGGGCTTTTGTCCAGGTGCTGCGGTTTCCCCCACAATTACATGCATTATAGGTGAATTGAATGAATTAAATTGTTCATAGTGTATAAGTGTGAGTATGAATGAGTGTGTATGGGTGTTTCCCAGGACTGGGTTGCAGCTGCGTAAAACATATCCTGTAATAGTAGGCAGTTCATTTCGCTGTGGCGACCTCTGAAATAAAGACTAAGCCGAAAGGAAAAAATAAAGGAATTACCTTATTCCTTAATTAATAAAGGAATTACTACTTTTAATAATGCTGTAGACCGGTACCCATTGGGTTCCATAGTAGGAAAACATAAATGTTATTAGTAAATGACTACTGGTTTCCAACATTCTTTAAAATATTTTATTTCACAGTATGTTTAACAGAAAAAAAGAAACGTGTAAAATTTTGAAACATTTAAGGGTGAGTAAATTAACATTTTTGATCAACTTTCCCTTTAATAAAGCTTGTCAATAAGATGGTAACACTTTATTTTTATGGTCCACTTGAGTATTAGTAGACTGTCTGCTTAATATCTGCTGATACTGACATTTAACTGACTATAAGAAACTCTGCAAGTACATGTCAACTTACACAAACCCTAACCCCAAACCTAACCCCAACCTAACAGTCTACTTATAATCTAATGAGAATTAGTTGGCATGTAGATGCAATGTAACCAACATATTATTAAAAGAAAGTGTGACCAATAAGATTTGATCTCAACACACACTTTTCTAAAGATACCAAATAGACACAAATTGATGCTGGAATACAGTGAGAGGACGCAGCTTTAAAAAAGCGGTCAGCATAGCTCAGATGCTTGACTTTTTATTACAGATATTGGAATGTTGGCAAATCTAAAAGCAGTTTATGAGATTACAAAATGTGATTACTGAGGAAATCTGATAAACAGATTTGAGCTATTAAAAAATTGTATCCGCGCATATGTTTACTGTAAACGCTGAATGGAAGAATGCTCAAATGATTTGCCGTTCTCATTGTTCATGGGTGTTGTTCAAGAATTGACGTTTACCTCCTTGGGGTGCTTTTGTTTTCATTAGGCATGGCGAGGCGAGTTATCAAATCACACGCTGTACACGTTTTTTTTGCAAGTTTACACAACATAATAATGTAGTGAGAGGAGCTGTATATATCCAGCTCAGCCGGAGAGATGTTAACACTACAGCGGTGAAATGATGTTGCCTGTGAAAAAGGCCCAGACAGAAGATGTGTGTTTCTGTGATAACTGCAGGACGTGCAGGGTGCCAGAAATCCAGAGATTAAAAAAAAAAAGACCAAGAAGAAAAAGTGCACTCTTCCACTGCAATGTCAAGAATGTTTCGGGGAGAGGGAGAGACGAGAAAAAAAAAGTGTCCAAAATTACGTGCACCAATTTATGCATGGTGATTCTCGTGATTGTATTTTCTAATTATCATTCAAGGCTGTCCTTGAGGTTTAATAGCATTCTGGATATTAATCTTTTATACAGCATGCCTATTAGGCATTAGGCCAGCAAATCGTTTTATTATTATTTTGTCTGTTACGTTACATCAAACAAAAAAAAAAAAAAAATATATATATATATATATATATATATATATATATATATATATATATATAGATATAATATTTTGCCAGATGTTAAGGGCTGTCACTTAATTATTCCACTTTGATTAGTGCATTAAAAACGTATTTATGCAAGCCAGCGAGGGAGGATCCCTGATACTATATAGGGGGAGGCACAAGGGAGTCAAGCAGAGAGGAAGAATCTTCTCACTTGTCTTATTAAAAGCGCCTAATTAGTGTGTTTGTGTGAATCTAGGTGTGTGTGGACATGCTAGTCGAGACATAATGAGGTAATGCTATATAATTATGAATTAATTGGCCGAGAGGACAGCACAGACTCACTTTCCTCAACAAAACATTGACCCTGTTGATGATTGTTCCACTCATTTAAAGAAACACTCCACAATTTCTTTTTTTTTTTTTTTGTCTTAATAGACTCGTTAATCTAAAGCTGTCTGCGTCATCATACTGCCTCGTAGCGTTTTTTAAAGATGAAATGCAGCTCTGGTTACATAATTTGCACTCTTCAGAAATGTATACTGGGGTACGTTTTCACAATGAGTCTGTGTTGAATGTAAAAATATATATTATTTCTGTGCAGTGCACAAAGTATGCTATATTGATTCGCAGTTCAGGTGCTACATAATATCATTGTCCCTGCTGCAGCCATGATCCGGCAGCAAAGTTTCTTGATCATTACGCTGAATCCTGGTTGTCTTAATTTTTTTAAGCTCAAGAATCAATAGAACCTTATAAGTTCATTGAACTTCTATTATGTTAATCTGACTTAAAACAACCTGTGTAACTTATACATTTAAATTAGAAGATGATTAACTTAGTTTAATAAGTTACAATGGCTGTTTATCAATTCCAAGAACGCAGAGAATGGACTTCTTGTGGAGACCTGTCTTGCCAGGTTACCTCGGCAGAGTGAACTTGGAAGACCATGAGAACATAGAACGAGTCCTGTGAGAAATGAGATGCTGCATTCCTGATGGTCATATGACCTTCACGCAACATTACAGCATTCATACAACGTTTTTTTTTTTCCTTTTCAATAAATATATCATGCACAAAAACCTTACAAATATAAATTGCACAATACAAATAAAACAGATTTTAATACGAATTTCAGCAAATAAACTCCTTAAATGTGTTTATGCCTTTATTAAGATTTCCATGTTAATGTTTACTTTCACCCAAGATATTCTTCCCACCTCCTTTATTCAGTCGCAATAACTTCTGGGACCTCGAGCGAGCTCAGTGCTCAAGTCTGCATCCACGCATCCTCGATATCAAGAACACATGCTGGAACTTTCATGCGTCCTCCGTTCTTTCGGTCTTGAGTTTTGGAACTGAATTTTGGCGGTTAATGATGACGTTACATGAGAACACAAGGATGCAAGAATGCTGAAGAATGCATATTGAGAAACAGCCATTGACCTAAAAACATGCTGTCAGGATTAATTGATCATATAATTGTTTACAGTGTAGAAAATCAACCTATAAAATAGCACCTTTTAAAAATGATCAATTTTTTTTTATTTTTTTTATTTTTTTATAAATGTTTGAGTGAGATGCTAATGGTCTAATCCAATTCAATGATTTGTGCTAAGCTAAGCTAAAAGTGCTTCGGCCAGACTGAGAGATCAGCTGAGTGGATTCAAAAATGCCAAAACTCAACTGTTTATCTTAAAGTAACCTGTAAAATGAGCCTATTTTCAAAAAAAAAAAATCTTGTGTGCACAGCCATGGTAATATTTTTCATGAGAATCTTCTATAATTTGTAGGCTTGACCGACAGTGATAAACTATTCAAGTCTGTTAGTTAAAACAAAAACCGCCATAGTCTTTCAATGTAATTGCTGTTGTCCTGTCTGCAAGTTACTGCTATATTTCTCCAGAGCTTTATAAAAGCAGTCTGGGCCAGCCTTGTCTTTAGGGAATACATCTGCCAGAGTTCAGCACAGCTTCGTTCACTCATGCTATCTGGCTCCAAACACCCCCCTCTCTTGTTCCCTCCCTAGCATATTCCCCTTAAGACCATATCAGACACGGATCATTTAGGGAAACTGGGTTATTTCTGTCCACACCTGACTGTGTTCTGATGGATGTCTGGAGCCATATGTGGGATACAGCAGCTTGTGTCTGTGCATTTGTCGTGCTTATTATTGCTGGGGGAAAGTTTTATGGCGCTCCTCTTTTTTTTTTGTGACCTCATGATTTTGACGTCTCGAGTGCTAAAAGACTGGTCATGAGTTTGACAGGAGAACTTCAATCCTTGAAACCGGATGAACAAATAGGTTAATAATGAATAGACTGCAAACATTGTAAAAGATTAAAATATTGCCAGAGGCCTGTCTGATATCTGAAAATCGAAGCAGCCGCCTGGTCTTTGCAGATTACTCGCAGAGCGTCAACCTAAATAATGATTGACAGAGGGTTTTTTGTTGTTTGTTTTTTTAACTATGGCAGAGCTTTTGTGTCAGATTAGGTGAATGCTGCAGGTTTGTATAAAAAAAAAGATTGTGTGGTTTTAAATGGCTGCTTGTGAAAGCAGAGTCAAGACGGATTAAAATGATTGAACATGAACCATGATGAAGACTGGGTTTCATTGCTGCTCGGCACTGATTTTTGAGCCACTTGGTGGAGCTAACTCCCTCTCTCTCAGATAACACTGAAACTTCCCTATCTGTGTCTCGCTCTGTTTCCCAGTGTTTATCATGCGTTTTCAGTCTAATATGGTAAGGATAAATGCTAATGTTTTGACTTGAAGGCAGGACACAGGCGGTGGATGCTGATTGATGTTTTATCTTAATTTTCAGGCTAAGATTTTATATTCATTACATAATAATGATAAATCATGTCATGTTTGTATGTTCACTGCATATTTAAAAAATATATAGTCAGGTTTATTCACACTCTCTCTCTCTCTCTCTCTCTCTCTCTCTCTCTCTCTCTCTCTCTCTCTCTCTCTCTCTCTCTCTCTCTCTCTCTCTCTCTCTTATCATTTAAGTCAAAGTACAGAGCTATGTAGTTATTGTGAGAATTATTTAAAATGATACATATTTGAGCTTATCCTGACATTTCCATCTTTGAAAGTTCAGGATTCTGAAGAAAATTCAAAACATTGTTGAGATCTCATTAAAACCAGACTGTTTGAATAAAATAGTGTACATGATGTTTTAGCAAATTACTCCATATGAAGAGTTCAGATGCAAAAACCTCTAAATGCCATCTGAAATGTTCTAAAATGAGCATTTTTTTCAGTCTCCAATGTTTATATGCTGTTATTTGACTTTAAAGTCAATGAAAATAACATATTCTTCACCAAAAAAGTAAAATATCTGAAACTACACAGGAAAAAAATAGAAAAATGCTCATTTTAGAAGATTTCAGATGGCATTTAGAGGCTATTGCACCTAAACTCTTCATAGATGCATCTAGTTTAAGCTCACTGAGTAACTGCTGAGGTGATGATGATATATTATCTGTAATTTTATTTCGGGACTAGACGAAAATTGTGTTTAAAATGGATAAAACAAGTTTTATATGTCTATACATTTCTATCTAGACTTGTGTCTCCCTAAATGTGTGTGTGTTTGCTTGTTCTGTCAGTGACAGATCTTCTCTCTGCAGGCTTTAGTGTGTTTGCAAGTGAATCGTATTGCACTGAAAGAGATGCTATTAGTGTAGCTAATTTAGAAAGCAGAAATGCAACAAGCACTTTAGAGGTTAATTTGTGTTGGACAATAATGACCACTCGCTAATGACCTCCAATACTGAGATCCAGTTGATTGGGCTGTATGTCAGCAGTGTGTATACGTGTGTGAGGGAAAGAAACAGTGAGTGATTAGGCATGAGCAGTGGGATAGACTCTCGCTGTGTCCGATGCAATACATATTTATGAAATATTCCAGCACATCTCTCTCACACACATACACACACACCGTTTATCTTCAAACCTATGCAGCCTGTAAAATAGCTGCCAGATGACACACAGGTCAAGGCAATTAAACGGCTTGCCGAATTCAAAAGCATTTCTATAATTGCAGGATTCATAACAGAACGACGCTCAAATCAAATCGCTGCAGTGCTGCCAGCCTGTATGAAGTTTTTGACACACCTTTTGCCATCTCAATTTTTAAATCGCACCCAGAACAATCAATCTCACCTGTTTCATCTTATTCAATGTAGTTTTTAAACTAAAACAGTTTCCATCCTCACTAGGAATGAAAACCATTCAAATCTTCTAAGAGTACAAACAACGCACCTCTTCTCGCAGGTAACTTGAAGTGTCTAAACGTAAAATTCAATAGTTCAAGCTAGGAATTCCCTCTGTATTCACCAAAATCCTCAAGTTCTCAAACACAAAACAGCCATTGAGACATTCTCAAAGGCGACCAAACTGTCTCTTTAGACCCTATTCCCATATTCCCCGAAACCACCTGCAAAAGAAACTAATCAGCCGTCTACTCACACTCTCTTTTTGAGCTTGCCACGTCTTTCTCAGCTGCTTTAAATCCGTCTTTTTAATCAAATAGTTCCTCCAGTGTAAAATGATCTCCACAGCAACCACTCTGCAGGGCACATCTGTCTTAATGATAACCTTTAGATTCAGCAAGCGGGAGAGAAAATTACGTACATGACTGCTCTCTTTCCGGACTCTCCTCATCCGTCTGAGCAGGAGTGAGGGACCGAGAGCAGAAGAGCAACAGAGCTGGAGAGAGAGAGAGAGAGGGAGGGACGGACGAGAGAGAGAAATAGAGAGCAAGAGAGAGAGAGTTTTACCTCAGTCGTCTACACTCTCATTGTTTTCTGCTGTGTTTTCAGCCACACTTTTATATCTTCTTAGCATAAGCTCTACGCCTGTCACCTTCCCTCTTTTGGTTTTTGCTATAATTGTCCTGAAGCTGCTTTAAAAGTCTCTCTGCTTTATTTTTTAGTCATTTATTTTTCTCATTCAACTCTCTTTTGTTCTAAATTCTTCCAATTTCCCCCTTTTTTTTTCCTTTCACACGCGCCCTTTTGAGTGCCAGGCAGCAGGATTGAGCCCATGATTGGCTGCCACTCATGAAAGACAGCAGAAAAATAGACGGGTAGAGAGAGTGAGAGAGCGAGAGAGAGAAAAGAAGAGGCTTTACTCCCCTGGAGCTGCGGTTTTGACTCTGCTTGCCACAAATTGTGGGTGGTGGAGGGGGGTTAGAAAGACACACTGCCCGCGACCGGGAGGAGAGGTCAAGGAGACGAGGGCCATGGGCACTGGTACCGCAGGCAATAGATGGCGGTAGTGATCCACAGCTAATGGACGTCGCGTGATGGATGGACTCGTCGATGCTAACTGTCCAAAGCGATCCGAGCTTGATCTAATCAGGGTTCAATGACAGTGGAATGAAGGAGAAAGAGCCCATAATAAGTAAATCAACACCAGCAGGAGTGTGGAGAGGGTGGAGGTGTCCAGGCTCTCGGCAGGGGCGTCATTACCAGCCGCTTCTCTCCTCCGGTTCATATCAGTCCATCACCTCACACAAACCAAACCTGTGGAGGAAAGCCCTATGCTTTTATTGCGGTAAAGATAAATTAAGGAGATCATGAGTGTTATCAGAGTTAAAAGTTCTATCATTACTGATTTCTATCTATCTATCTATCTATCTATCTATCTATCTATCTATCTATCTATCTATCTATCTATCTATCTATCTATCTATCTATCTATCTATCTATCTATCTATCTATCTATCTATCTATCTATCTATCTATCTATCTAT
>CAIGQZ010000217.1:6333024-6356765 GCA_903798205.1 Danio tinwini | reverse complement strand
TATACATATATACATTTTTAGACTTCTGTCATCTATATTGGACTTAGTGGTTAGCTACATATTCTTTTATTATTCATTCAGTGCGATATCAACAGATGTTTTAGGGGAGATGTATGGGGAAATCTTAACCAGTCCACCTGAATAAAGTTGGATCGGATAAAAAAAAAAAAAAACCCTACAATATTTATCTCACTTTGTGTCTACAAGCATGTCCTACTGATTTCCTATATATTTTGCTGACAGATCATTAAGGATATTGACGCATTGCTGTTGTAAACTTTTAAAGACCCTCGTGAATAAATGATGAGAATGGTTGCATGCCGGCCAGGCTGTTATTCTGTGGACACTTGCACGTCTCTAAACATTCGTCACACAAAACTAATGATTATTGGTGGGTTACCCTGTCAGTCAAATACCATTGTGGGCAATGCTTAATCATTCAGAGCGGCCAAAATTTCCAGAACTTCAGCAGTCATTCTGAGGTGTGGCTAAGTGAGACTATATCATGGATTATAATGAAGCCAGTTTAGATATGGGGATGGTTAGGAGGCCATGATGGACAGAGGCCAGTGGGTAAATTTGGCCAGGGTGTCGGGGTTAAACTACTCTTTTTCAAAGGATATCGTGGGATTTTTAATGACCACATAGAGTCATTAACATAGCATAGTGCTCACTGAGCAGTCCCCATGAATATATTGGGGTGTTAGGACCCACACAGACCGCAGGTTGAGCGCCCCCTGCTGGCCTCACAAACACCACAAATATTCTTAATATCCTAATATTCAAATATTCTTAATAGGTGATTCATTTAATAATTCATTCAAATGACTCATGGTTTATGAATTAAGAAATTAAGCAAGCAACTCTGTAAATGAATTGAATCATTGACTCTAGCGATTCATTTAAAAATTGGATAAATTAAATTATTGTGCCCATGTTAACTTCTTGAATGCTGAACTGTCGTAAAAATCAATATCACATTGGCAATTGTACTTACAGGCTAGTATTTGAAAAAAATAAATAAGTTGGAGTGATAATACTTAAAAAAAATAGTATATTTAAATAAATATCTGAAAAACAATCTATACAGGGATAGTTTTTGCTTCCGTAACTTAAATTATAGGGTCATTATAATTCCTTTTAAAAACATGTTTAATGTTTGTTGACTTTGTAAAGTGATTGACATACTGTCTATCAAAAAATAACAATGATTTATGAAGATAATAAACATTGCGCAACAACCTAAGCACATTAATTATATTTTTGGATGTAATCATGAAGGCTCCTTTCCCCTCTTTTATCTGAATAAATATGCCTTGCTTTTTCCGAGAATAGTTTACCCAAAAATAAAATTCTGTCATTATTTACTTCCGCTCATGTTTAAACCTGTATGAGGGTTGTTTCAAAGCCAGATTCTTTATTCTGTGAAAACCAAAAGAAGATATTTTAAGTACATGGGATCCAAAAGCGCTGAAACATTTTTCAGAATAAAGTTTGGACAGGATCTTTAGACCTTCTTTTTTAGATATGTGATTGATAAAGCAGCATTTACTGGCCAAGTTTTTTTTTTAACATTGTTCCCAGATAGCATACGAATGTGGGCCACTTTAGACAGTTATGCGGCACTGGTGGTCTTCCTTTGGCCAGACAAAATGAATGTGAGCCTGAAGTGGCCTACCTGTACAATGGCAAAGGAGGGGGCAAATATTATTACTGAATGAGAGCCTAATGTGGCCCATGTGGAAAATGGTAAATTTGGCCCAAATGATAGAGGACAAATGTGGGCCACAGTTGGCAAAAATGTGACATAGCCATTTAAGGGTAATCTGGGTCTAAACCTAAAGTGGCTCACATGTGTTGGTGCAAATGTGGCCCAGTTATCTTAAGACATATGTGGGCCACTTTTGACACATATTTGGCACAGTAAGCTCTGGCTAATGCTGTCACAATGATATACACAGGAGACCCAAATGCAAGTGAAAACAAGATGATTTATTTAAAGAGCCACAACTGGTATAGATCTCACCAGATATAGTGTAGGGCAAGGATGCTCACACCAGAATACGACACGCCAAACAGCGATGAAGGTTCATCCGTGAACCAATGTCGTATAGCAGTCTCTCATGGATATCTCACCAGATATCGAGGGAAGGGGAAGGTCGCGCTAAGGAGCCACTCTCAAGGAAATCATCGAGTTTATCTACGGTTAAGTTCATTAGAGAAACGGACATGAGGTGAAGTCTCTTGCAGATTATGTAGTCTTTAGAGCAGGCAGTAGTAACAACATCAAAGAGACACAGACTTGCGTAAAGTCCAAAAGAAACAGGCTATGTCGGAGAGCCTCCACCAAAGCGAGCGAGAGAGTTTAACAGAAGCAGACACAGGAGTGAACAACAACGAACTGATAATGCTAACTACAAAACACTGAACATATATAGAGCGCGGAACGCGCATCAGCTGTGACTGATAACAAACACCTGTGCGTTGAGAGTAGCAACAAAACACGTGACCACCCAGCTGATGAATGTAAACACACACACACACACACACCACGCGGTGAAGAACCCAAACAAGACACAGCCACCCCCCCACCCCTCCACACACACATACACATGCAAAAAAAAAACAGAAAGACCCACAAACGTGACAAATGCAGCTGTGAGCCTAATGTGGCCCAGAGAAAATATGGCAAATGTGGCCCAGTTATTTTAAAACATATTTGGGCCAATTTTGGCAAATATTTGGCACAGTAAACTCTGGCTAATGCAGCTGTTAGCCTATAAAGTCTAAGAGAAAATATGGCAAATGTGCCCCATTATCTTAAAACATATGTGGGCCACTGTTGGCAAATATTCGCACATTAAACTCTGGCTAATGCAGCTGTTAGCTTATAGTGGCTCAGAGAAAATATGGCAAATGTGGCCTAGTTATTTTAAAGCATATGTGGGCCACTTTTGGCAAATATTTGGCACAGTAAGCTCTGGCTAATGCGGCTGTGAGCCTAATGTGGCCCAGAGAAAATATGGCAAATGTGGCCCAGTTATTTAAAAACATATGTGGGCCACTTTTGGCAAATCTTCGGCACAGTAAACTCTGGCTAATGCAGCCGTTAGCCTATAGTGGCTCAGAGAAAATATGGCAAATATGGCCCAGTTATTTTAAAACATATGTGGGCCACTTTTGGCAAATGTTTGGCACAGTAAGCTCTGGCTAATGGGCTGTGAGCCTAAAGCGGCCTAGAGAAGGCATGGCAAGTGTGGGTCAAGCCATAGCTAATTGACATGGCAGATATGGGTATAAATATACATTGTAAAACTTTTCATGGTCATTTTACAGAATAATACTGGCAGCTGGGTTGTCAGCCTCATACTGTGTTTTAACTGTTCACTCCTGCAGTTTACATTCACAGTACTTTACTGTTAAAATACATTTTTACACAGTGTTTTTACAGCTTAAAACTTTATCCCGTTAAACCCTACAGCAAAATTATCAGTTTTAAATGAACACTTCCAAGTGTCCACACTACTGAGTGCTCAAGAAACAGTGAAACACAACTCAAGATAATGAGTTATAGACTAACGTCACCATCATGGAGAAAAGTGTTTGGTTTAGTTGGGCTCATAGCACTGAACCTCTTAATAAAAAAACTTGTTTTGGGCTGCTGTAACTTTCAAAAACTTTGTTGGAAAAGTTTATTCATTACAGAAAACAAGCCAAGTAAAAAAAAAAAAAAAAAAAAAAACAATAAAATTGAGGCACAACATGTGATGAAATTATATAATTCACTGATGTTAACCAATGTTTAATCCATTATAAGTAACGTAATAACATGCTTGTATGATACACATAATTATGAAGATTTATAAGCTAAAAAAATTCTATGGTTCAACTTATGCTCACAGAGACATCAAAAATCAGCGTATGAACCTCAACAATGGTGACAATTAACAAAATGAACAAAACTCACAAACAACAAGAAAAGATACTAAAAGTAATAAAATCAACAACGTCAACATAAACAGTAAAATCAAAAGCAAATAATGAAAACTGTAGCATCAATAAGCTCTATAATGTATTCATATTGCAATGCATGCTGGGATTTTTGTAACGCAAGTGTAAGTGTAGGCCAGATCTGGGCCAGAATAAAAGCAAACTGTGGCCCAAAATAGGTTTAGTTCTGGTTCATTTGGTTGAATTCTGGCTCATATGTGGTATTGTTTTGGCTTATTTGTGGCCCAGATCTGACAAACAGGAGCGGACCGCCCAACAGTATCCATCATTTCATTCAGTATGTGGTCCATATGTAAGTGTCTGGTGTGGGCCAGAATAAAAGCAAACAGTGGCCCAGAATAGGGTCAGTTCTGGTTTATTTGGTTGAATTCTGGCTGATATGTGATATTTCTATGGCTTAATTGTGGCCCAGATCTGGCAAACAGGAGCGGACCGCCCAAGTGCCATCAATTCATCCGGTATGTGGGCCGGATGTAAGTGTCTGGTGTGGGCCGGATTTGAGCCACAGGAATTTTGCTAGCTGGGTTGTTTCAACGAAATTCCTGTACAGAATTTTAGAAAATCTAGTTATCCCATTGAGCTTTAGTCATTTTAGTAAAATGAGCCTTAAAGCCTTTTGGCTTCAGATGGTCATTGTGCATTCAAAATGTAACATGCTTTTGAGGATCGAGACTAGAGCTACACAATATGTCATCCAAAATAGTCACATTGCAGGATATGTAGTGTTGAGTTTGAATCTTACTTGACCAGGAGCCACAGAACACATGATTTGTAGAGCCACTACTAAGTGTAACCATAACAGAGTGAAGGTTTATCATTTGCATGTGATTTTAAGGCCTGTGACTGTGCCTTTCAAGAGAGTTTAAAATATTTGAGCACAAATAATTTTGATGTTTGGATGTGTAACCTTTATTACCTTTGTAGTCCCTTTATTAATCTGGGGTCGCCACAGCAGAATGAACCATTAACTTATCCAGCATATGTTTTACGCAGCGGATGCCCTTCCAGCTGCAACCCAGTACTGGTAAACATCCATACACACTCATTCACACACATACACTACAGAAAATTTAACATACCCAATTCACCTATACCACATGTTTTTGGACTGTGGGGGAAACCGGAGCATCCAGAGGAAATCCATGCGAACATGGGAGAACATGCAAAATGCACACAGAAATGCCAACTGACCCATTCAGAGTTCAAATCAGCGATCTCTTGCTGTGAGGGGATTTTACTACCCACTGTGCCACCATGCTGCCTGTAACAATGATTAATTGTATTTAATTATTCATACGATTTATGCAAAAAAGTTTTCTTAGAATTTTTTGTCTTGTTTCCAGTTCAAATTTCTACATTTCAAAGTGATAAATAAGGTTATTTTACTTACTTTATTGGCAGATATTTTTGCTTGTGTAACCCACCGGTCCTACTGCACCCAACCCGGTCTGAGCTAGGATCGAATTGGCAATTCTTTGTATGGGAGTCGGTTGCACTAACAAGAAGGCTAAAGACCATGGTCTCTAGCATTTGTTGCTAAAGCACCTTCAGAGGTCAGAGGAGTGAGGTTTACCTGCATAGGACTTTGTTAGCTGGCCTCTGTTACACTCACCCCCTAAACCTCAGTCCCATCCCAGACGAGCCCCCAGGTGTAACCCACCAGTCCAACTGCACCCAACCTGGTCTGAGCTGAGATTGAACTGGCAATTCTTTGTATGGGATGTCGGTTGCTCCAACAAGTAGGCTAAAGACCATGGCTTCTAGCGTCTGTCACTAGAGCACCTTTAAAGGTCAGAGGAGTGAGGTTTACCTGCATAGCACTTTGCTAGTTGGCCTCCGTTACACTCACCCCCCTAAACCTCACTCCCATCCCGGACGAGCCCTCAAGGGAGTTGGTTGCTTTAACAAGGTGGCTAAAGACCATGGCCTCTAGCTTCCGTTGCAAGAGCACCTTTAGGGGTCAGAAGAGTGAGGTTAGCTGCATAACACTTCGCTAGCTGGCCTCATTTACACTCACTCCCTTAAACCTCACTCCCATCCCGGACGAGCCCCCAAGGGAGTCGGTTGCTTTAACAAGGAGGCTAAAGACCATGTCAGAGGTCAGAGGAGTGAGGTTTTTCTGCATAGCACTTTGTTAGCTGGCCTCCGTTACACACACACACACACACACACACAAAAAAAAAAACTTAATTTGGACTTATTCCTTCTGAAAGTGAAAACAAAACAATATTTTCACTTGATTTAAGAATTAATTTGATATTTAGATTACAAAATGAAACAAAGCAAAGTAAAACAAAGCATCCTGTTCAATGTCATTTTTATTTCCCATATCCTGCAGCCCTAATTGAGACCCTATGCATAGATATAGAACAAGTTCTCCAAAGTTTTTAAGTACAACATTAGGATTGGGGCAGTAGCTATGTTTCATCCTTTAGATATTTTGATAAAAATTGAGAAATGATTTGGCTTTGTTGGGAATCTGAAAGCTCGTAAAAGCTGTGATTATAATATGTGACTTTAAACAATGATGAAAACATAAAAAAAATGCCAAAATAAGTGGAAAAAACTTAAAAATGTTAGGCATTTGAGCTGAATTTCTATTAGATCATTTAATCTGATGCGACATGAATTAATTTGTCAGGCGAAATACCATTTTGCTTCTTTTTAAATCCTTTTTTAATGTTTAAATTTTGCTTGTTGTGTTAGTCTTTTTCAATGCATCACTGACTGCAGAGAGCAGCTGTGGTTATGAAATGAAAATGAGCGGAAAGCGATGAGGAGAGTGTGTGATTTATTGTGGCGATAGAGTGACCATTTGATTACACTTCCCATAAAAGATGAGAGTGAGTTACAGCCCAAGCTGCACAATTACAAGCTAATAGCGTCCAGCCATCATTACTCATACTTTTAAGCCAGCCAGGGGAACATGAATTAAGCTCTAGAATATTTGTATCTTCCGTACACTTTTATAAAAAAACGTAAAGTTAAACCACAAAAGACCTTTGACACACTAGATATGGCTCTGTGACTTATATCTGCAGTTTAAAATAGGCTTTTGCGGTTGAGATGTTGCTAAACAACCACAATTGAAAACAGGCTATTTTGCCAAAATGCACATGCTGTGGTCATAGTTAAGTGAATTAGCTGTTAATGAAATAACTTTTACAAAAATCACCTCAAGGTCAAGTGTAAGCAGTTGTTGGTTTATTGCAGTTGTTGGTATCGGATAAAACCAAAATGTAAGTACAGTCATTAGATGTTCCTTATGTTATTAATTGGCCAGACAAAAGAATATGGCAATTGTCTAGGTCAAGTGCTTTTCTGGTTTTAAAAAGGTACTTGACTTGTTAAATAATAATAATAAAAAGAAAATACCCAAGTCTTTTAATGGGGTTACAATGGCTATGTCTACATTATAGTGCACCCTTATAATGTGATAGTATGATTTTGACTATACTCTCATACCCCACAATTTTTGCTAATGGTTACTTACGGCCCATTACCTGTTGGTTACCTAATTAAAGCAAAATATGGCCAAAACCAACTGCTGGGTTATTTTATTTTTTATATATTTTTTCAGCCCAAATTTAACCCATTGCTTGGGTTTGCCCCTATTTTACTCGAATTTGTGTCAAAATGAAAAAAATATTTTTAGAGTGTTGTAATTAATGTTAATTTGTGTGTCAGTGTTATGGAGAATTACAACACTGTTTCACTTGACTTTAACTCGTGGTTTGTATCAGAGAGCTGTAACAAACTTATCCATTTGGATTTCTCATCACTGGTTAGTTGTCATGCAAATGGCTTGCCTCAGAGTGCTGTATTTTTTTTTACGGTAAAAAAACATCAATAAACTGCTTTACATGGCCTTAACAAATGTATAAATCGTTTCCCAAAAGAGAAAAAAAAAATACTATATTACAAAACAGTAGTTGCTTTTACAGTAACGTTAGATGTTTTGTTTCTTGCAGTTGTCAAAAGTTTTACTTACACATAATCTACACTTCTCCTCCATGAACCGCCACCTTATCATGGTGGAGGGGATTGAGTGCCTGAGTGATCCTAAGAGCTATGTTGTCGGAGGATAATGCCCCTGGTAGGGTCTCCCAAGGCAAAAAGGTCTTAGGTGACAGGTCAGACTAAGTGCGGTTCAAAAACCCCTTATGAATACAAGAACATCAAGGACCGTGATGTCGCCCGGTATGGCGCAGCCAGAGCCCCACCCTGGAGCCAGGCCTGGGGTTGGCCTCGTATGCGAGCACCTGGTAGCAGGGTTTTTTCCCATAGAACCCAGCTGGGCTTAGCCCGAAGGAGCGACTAGGGACCATTCTCCCGCCAGCCCACCACCTGCAGGGGGAGCCGTAAGGGGCCGGTGCATTGTGGAATGGGTGGTGGTTGAAGGTTAGGACTACGACAACCCGATCGTCAGGCACAGAAACTGGCTCTTGGGATGTGGAATGTCATCTCACTGGGAGGGAAGGAGCCCGAGCTTGTTGAGCTGGGGTTCTGGAACTCAACTTCTTGAGAAGGGCTGGACTTTCTTCTACTCTGGAGTTGCTCACGGTGAGAGGCGGCAGGCTGGTGTGGGCTTCCTTATAGCTCCCCAATTTAGCCACCATGTGTTGGAGTTTTCCCCGGTGAACGAGAAGGTCGCCTACCTGTGCCTTCGGGTCAGGGATAGATCTCTCACTGTGGTTTGTGCCTACGAGTACCCGGCCTTCTTGGAGTCCTTAGGAGGGGTGCTGGAAGGTGCTCAGTCTGAGGACTCTATTGTTCTACTGAGGGACTTCAATGCCCACGTGGTTGATGACAGTGATGCCTGGAGAGGCGTGATTGAGAGGAATGGCCACCCTGATTTAAATCCGAGTGGTTTTCTGTTTTTGGACTTCTGTGCTAATCAGTTTGTCCATAACGAACACCAGGTTTAAGCATAAGGGTGTCCATCAGTGCACATGGCACCAGGACACCCACGGATGGAGGTCAATTATCGACTTTGTGGTTGTATAATCTGATCTCCGACCATATGTCTTGGACAATCGGGTGAAGAGAGGGGCAGAGCTGTCAACTGATCACAAACAGGTGGTGAGTTGTATCCGCTGGCAAGGGGGAAAGCTGGACAGACCTGGTAGGCCAAGCTTATTGTGAGGGTCCTCTAGGAACGTCTGGCTGAACCTCAAGTCAGAGAGGTTTTCATTTCTCACCTCTGGAAGAGCTTTGACCAGATCCCGAGGGAGGCTGGAGACATGGAGACTGAATGGTCCATGTTCTCCAACTCCATTGTTAACGCGGCTGTGAGGAGCAGTGGCTGTAAGGTCTGTGGTGCCTGTTGGGGCGGCAATCCACGAACCCGGTGGTGGACACAGGAAGTAAGGGATGACGTCAAGCTGAAAAATAAGTCCTACAGGGTTTGATTGGCTTGCAGGACTCCCGAGGCAGCTGATGGGTATCGGCGGGCCAAGCGTGCTGCAGACCGGGTGGTTGCGGAAGCAAAAACTCGGGTCTGCGATGAGTTCGGGGAGACCATGGAGGAAGACTATCGGTCGGCTCCAAAGAGATTCTGGCAAACTGTCCTGCGCCTCAGGAGGGGAAAGCAGCTCCACAGCGACACTGTTTACAGCGGAAGTGGGGAGCTGTTGACCTCGACTGGGGATGTGGTCGGACGGTGAAAGGAATATTTTGAGGATCTCCTTAAACCCACCGACATGTCTTTTATTGAGGAAACAGAGACTGGGGATGCAGGAGTGGACTCACCCATCGCCCAAGCTGAGGTCACTGAGGTAGTTTGCAAGCTCCGCAGTGGCAAAGCAGCGGGGGTGGATGAGATTCACCCTGTGTATCTTAGGTCTCTGGATGTTGTGGGGCTGTCTTAGCTGACACGTCTCTACAATATTGCATGGAGGTCAGGGACAGTACCTCTGGACTGGGCAACTAGGGTGGTGGTTCCCATTTTTAAGAAGGGGGACCGGAGGATGTGCTCCAATTATAGGAGGATCACACTCCTTAGCCTCCCGGGGAAAGTCTATGCCAGTGTACTGGAGAGGAGGATCAGGCCGATGGTTGAACTTAGGATCCAGGAGGAACAATGTGGTTTTCGTCCGGGCTGTGGTACACTGGACCAGCTCTATACCCTCACCAGGGTGCTCGAGGGTTCATGTGAGTATGCCCAACCAGTCCACATGTGTTTTGTGGACTTGGAGAAGCCATTCGACAGTGCCCCTTGTGACATTCTGTGGAGGGTGCTCGGGGAGTATGGGGTCAGAGGCGCTCTGTTAAGGGCCGTCTCGTCCCTGTATGAACAGAGTAGGAGTCTGGTTTGCATTGCTGGCAATAAGTCAGACTTGTTTCCAGTGCATGTTGGACTCCGGCAGGGCTGCCCCTTGTCACCAATTATGTTCATAATTTTTATGGACAGAATTTCAAGGCGCAGCCTCGGGCTGGAGGGGGTCCAGTTCGGGGACCACAGGATTTAATCTCTGTTATTCGCAGGCGATGTTGTTCTGTTGGCTTTATTGAACATGGACCTTCAGCATGTACTGCGGCGGTTTGCAGCCGAGTGTGACGCGGTTGGGATTAGAATCAGCACCTCCAAGTCCGAGGCCATGGTGCTCCACCGGAAAAAGGTGGTTTGCCATCTCTGGGTTTTGTTCACTAGTGAGGGAAGGATGGAACGTGATATTGATAGGTGGATTGGTGCAGCGGCAACAGTAATGCGGTCGATGTACCGGTGCGTTGTGGTAAAGAAGGAGCTGAGCTGAAAGGCAAAGATTTCGATTTACCGATCAATCTACGTTCCTACTCTCAATTATGGTCATGAGCTTTGGGTCATGACCGAAAGGACAAGATCTCGGATACAACTGGCTGAAATGAGTTTCCTTCGAAGGGTGGCAGGGCGCACTCTTATGGATAGGATGAGGAGCTCTGACACTCGGTAGGAGCTCGGAGTAGAGCCACTGCTCCTCCACATCGAGAGAAGTCAGCTGAGGTGGCTCGGGCATCTGTTTTGGATGCCTCCTGGACGCCTACCTAGGGAGGTGTTCCAGGCATGTCCCAGTGGGAGGAGGCCTCGGGGAAGACCCAGGACACGCTGGAGAAACTATGTCTCCTGGCTGGCCTGGGAACGCCTCGGGATCCCCCCGGAGGAGCTGGAGGAAGTGTCTGGGGAGAGGGAAGTTTGGGGTTCTCTCCTAAGACTGCTACCCCAGCAACTCGGCCCCAGAAAAGAGGCAGAAAATGAATGAATGAATAATCTACACTTAACGACAATCCACTTATTTTCTTTGATGAGTTCAGAATAACAAGAATCCATTGCAAAAATCTAAGTCTCTGACTTGCCATTGTTTCTGTTTTTAACTGTATTAATAACGGGCAATTCGCAAATGAACCGTTTGTTTTAACTGGATCTTCTAAGTTAACCGTTCAAACCAGTTCATTAAATTGAACAGAGTTGTTGTGTAACATTTTTTATAGGGGTGTCAAAATTAATCGTTTCTTCAGTGCACCGTGATGCAGATGGGGACAATTCAATATCGGTTCAGTAATAAATCATAACTGGTTATTATGCACTGACGTCGTTTATCCCCTATGCATGATGTCACGGTAGAATATTATGGCGAAGGAGGTGAGGGTGAGTAAATGAAACACTCCTACTACTTAAAAAGCAAATCTTTCTCTGACACTGCCCCTCTCTCTCTCTCTCTCTCTCTCTCTCTCTCTCTCTCTCTCTCTCTCCCACACACACACACACTTTGAGCATTTGACCCGTTGGCATGTTCGTGAGGTAAAGTTTCCTCTCATCTTGTCTCGGAGTCGGCTGTTAAAGCGATACTTGTGGATCCAGACACAAGCGTGCCTGTGGTGCGAGTTTATTGTATTGTATTTATTCTATTACGGATTACCTGATAACCGTGTATTATGTGCATATAGACTGAAGCAGGTTGCACGCCAGAAGTGCCGCTCAGCGACGCGCAGCGCCACGCATTTCGAATTCTAAAAAATAGGTTTCAATTAGAGTACACACACCAGCGCCGCAAGTCGGTGGCTGTCCGCGGCGCCCAGCCACGACTCAGGACACTGTTCATAATTCTGCCGCACCACTGAGCGCCATCTGATGAGTTTTGTTTTAAATAGCCTGCAAATGTGCGCGTCTGGTGTGCGATACTTTCAACTGTCATGTGCGCGCCGTGTCGCGGCGCTGAGCAGCGCATCCGGTGTGGGGAAGCCTTGACCTGTGGCTGTATTTCCCGCGTCACTCATGGGGCGCTTTCGTTTCTAATCGCAGCCCTTTCTGTTGAGCGGGTGAAGACAATGACCAATCATAGAGGTGTAAGAACTTGCCAGCGCTCAAAAAGCAAGTGGGATAATATTTACATTAGTTTATTTGTTATAAAGGCTCATGCTGTCTTCTGTGCATGTATTGGAGTTTTGTCTAAAACATTCACAAAGAGTGTTTATTTTTTTTTTTTGAGCAGGTAAAATTAAAGGTACAGTTCATATATCTTACTGCTTGTACTAAAGGACAAAATTGTATTACAAATAATATATGAATATAAACATATTTATAGATTTTATAAAAAAAAAATTCTTGTGTTGTAAAGAAAAAATCTAATTATGTATGGAAAGCATCGTCAATGCACCGTGATGCACCGAGATATCGAATTGAACCGAATCGATGGCATGATAATCGTAACCGAACCGAACCGTGAGACCAGTGTAGGTTCACACCACTAGTTTTTTTATTCATTTTTATTCCTCAATGTATTTTGTAAAAGCCAATTAAGCAAGGTAAAAAGTAACTGGTGTTAAATTCTTTTTTTAAAAGTAACTCAAAGAATATTACGTAACACGCGTTACTTATAACGCGTTACCCCAAACACTGTCCCTAACCATACCCCTCATGGGAATTAGAAAATCATACTACAATGTATAAATGAGACTGTAAAAATGTATACAAACACTAAATCAAAAAGTTACATATTGCTGTGAGATAATGTTGCATATGCAGAAGCAGGTCAATGCTTATTAATACGCCTGTAGTCACAGAAGCAAAACCTTGTTGCAAAATGCAGTAGGTTATTCGCACTGGAACATCCAAGTGTTTTGTATTTGATGTAGGCCTACACTACTGTAGCTGACAGTGGCCAGTAAGTTCTTTGTTTATGGTTAATGCATGAACATAATTTATGTTTAATTAAGATATTTATCATGTATTGAGTAATTCTTGCTAGCAGTAATCTTACTTTCATTTAGTTATTTTTGTACAGCTCCATCTAGTGGCTAATATTATTGTTATTGCAAGCTAGCTCACGTGAATCAGGAAGTGAGTGCTACAGACAGCAATGACGATGGCGCTAATCGTTGTTTTTTTCTGTGATCTTAAACCTTGCAACAGCTTCCCTTCTAAGTACTGTACTTATTTTATTTGTTTTAATGTTGATTGTGTATATAATGTAAATTGTTAAGCTTAAAAGTGACTTATTTGCAGAGATTTTGCATTAGCCGCATTCTGCTTAACGTTATCACTTCATAGTGATTGAGGTAAAGTTGGTTTTATATTCGCACATTCGTTCAGTGACAACTTGTGACACAGTCCCTGTATTGTTAACCATGGTACTTTAAATATTGGGTCTGAAATCTCATCTATTTATTTGACTGTGAACAATGTTGTACTTTGATAATATGATTTCCCTATTTAGAATAAGCTAAGAATTATTTTATGAAGTTAATTTAAGTAAGTTAAAGAGAAAGTCTGAATGTACGAATAAAAAAAACGAACTTTACCTCAATTTCATATTACAGTATTGTGTATTTTCATAAGAAATTATCTTATCTCCAAAGCATTGCAGAATTAAATGTAAATGTTATGCTTTGCTAGTTTTTTGTTCATTTCTGAATATTATTATTGTGTCCTTATGTTTAATTGTAGTTTACCTCCATACAAAAGACTTATTAAACCTGGGGCAAATAAAGTGTTTTTGTTTAGAGTAAATTAATGGGGTTTATCTGACTGTCAAAACAAAAACTATAAAACTACAGTATGAGACAGTTACTTAAAGGGATAGTTAGCACACAACAAAAATCAATTTACTCACTATTTACACACCCTCGTTTAGTTTTAAATCTTTATGTGTGTCTTTATTCTGTTGAAAATTAGAGAATATTTTAAAATCAAATTAAATAATAGAGGTGTGAACCTACACTGGTCTCACAGTTCGGTTCGGTTACGATTATCATGCCATCGGTTCAGTTCAATTCGATATCTCGGTGCATCACGGTGCATTGACGATGCTTTTCATACATAATTCGATTTTTTCTTCACAACACAATAATTTTTTTTATTAAAATCTATAAATATATTAACATTCGTACAAGCAGTAAAATATATGAACTGTACCTTTAATTTGACCTGCTGAAACCTGACCTCTTTTTGAATGTATCAAACACAACTCCAATGCATGCACAGAACAACATGAGCATTTATAGCAAATAAACTAATGTAAATATTATCCCGCTTGTTTTTTGAGCGATGTCAAACGAGGTCTTACACCCCTATGACTGGTCATTGTCTTCACCCGCTCAACAGAAAGGGCTGCGATTGGCTTTAGAAATGAAAGCGCTGTTCACCGATGAGTGACGCGGGAAGAACAGCCGCGGTTACAGTCTATATGCGAATAATACGCGGTTATCACAGGTAATACATAACAGTGGAGAAAACTCACACTCGCAAGCACGATCGTATCACTTTTACAGGCAAGAGGAAAGGAAAAGTTACCTCACAAACACACTAGCGGGTCAAATGTCTAAAGTGAGAGAGAGGCAGAGATGGATTTTTACAGCATTTCTCCCTAGTAGTGAAATAGCGGCTCGTGTGCTGTGCCTTCTTCAGTGTCAGTAAAAGAAGCAAATTCACAAGCAGTTAAACTGTGCATAATTATCTATCTTTCAAGTAGTTGGAGCGTTGTAAATACTCGCCCTCGCCTCCTTCGCCATAGTATTCTACTGCGACATCGCGCATAGGAGGTAAATGATGTCAGTACATAATAACCAATTATGATTATTTCTGAACCGATATCGAATTGTCCCAGTCTGCATCGTGGTGCACCGAAGAAACAATTAATTTTGACACCCCTATAAAATAAACTGGGAACATGTATCAGTTGATTTTCACAGTTGGAAAAAACAAATACTATGGAAGTCAATGGTTACAACTTTCAATCTTTCTACAAAAAAAATAAGAAGAAGCAAAAACAATCATTCTGGTTTTGAACAAGTGAAGGGTAAGTAAATGATGATGACAAAATGCTCAGTTGGGGTGAACTATCTCTTTAATCAGTGCTTACTTTGTAAATGAATAATTCCCAGAACAAATCCAGGAAATAAAAGTTACTGTGACTGATGTCTAGCACACAAATTTAGATTTCCCTGAATATGGCGTCATTAAATGGTGATAGCGCTAAAAAAAGAGCATCACATTTCTGAAAGGTCTTTAATTATGTTGTGCCATATAACATTATAGGTCTGTCATGGATAATAAAAACATGTAGCTACAAACATAAATTGTATGAACAATCTCTATTTAGTTCACGTCAGTATTATGAGACAAGAGAAAAACAAATAAATAATGACTCACTCAGTCTAATCTTCAAAAAGAGCCCACAGTTACCTCTTCTGTGATGTTGTCTGACTGACTTGAGATAGCTTTGCTTGTGTCTCCCGCTGTCCTGATCCATTTGCACAGTTTCATCTTCTCAAGATCACTTTTGATCGGGCTCATTATCTGATTTACTCGTGGTTTTAAAATATGAAAATATGCTTGACTGCGACTTTGCCATTTTGAAAATACAAATATTGTTTAGGTAGGCCACATAAATGATCTATGCCATCGTTTATTTTCGCTGCTCACTGCACGAAACAACAATCACCAACCAATGAGAGTGATTGCAAGCATAAGTAAGCCAATTGGCTGAAAATATTGTTATGGGCCAATAGTTAAACGTGACTTTTGCTTGTAGGTATTCACCACGCACAAGTTAATGCAGGATCCAATAAAATACAAACGCAAAACATGAATATCAGACATTTTCTGGAACAGTATCCGGCAAGATCCGTCTCAAATTAAGCTAGAGATGCACGGATCCCGGAACTTGGATTGGATATTGGTTCGATATCACATATGTTTGCTGGATCAGGTATTGGCCAGCTGGTACCGATCCATATCCGATCTTGCTTGTGCGCTATATTCTGTATAATTTATAAGCCAACAAAAGCCATGAAGATTAGATTAGATTAGATTAGACTAGAAAGTTTTCATGTAGGCCTACTATATCCCAAATGTTCTGAAGTCATTCTACAGTTTAATGTGAAGTACAGATAAATATTCAAGTGGTTAAATTTATGTTCAAGACAGCGCTTCCCTCCACTGTGCCTGTCAATCATACTTCATCCATTCACATTTCAAACTGTGTGTCACGTTCATGACAACTCAAAAAAATTTCTCCAAGACTATTTGCTCCTGTTAATATAAGTAATCAGTGAAGAAATGCATTTAGTTTAGCATTAAATGGGTTTATTTTGACCTGCAACAAGAAGTTCATTGCTGTTTCGCAATCATTTTCGATCAGCAGATCGCATTCGCTACATTGGAGTAGAGAGGGTTATTACCTGCTGTTTACACACAAAGTAGGCCTACCTTAAACTTTAACTTAGAAAAGGCTCAGTAATACATTGGACAGATCCTCAACGCACTGATTTCTTCCCTTTGTGCTGCTAAGTTTTGAAAGTGTCCGCAGAGACTGGAGGGCTGTGCGCTGTGTCTCAGTGATGCATCAAGCGCTTCATTCGCACCGGTTGCGCAGATGCGACGTGCACCACTTCGTAAAATTATTCTGTAATATTAAAGTTTCTGTTCTCTCATCCTTCCGACTGACTTTAGTATTCCAAGGGGAATACTTTTAGTACTGCGAAACGTTTGTAAAGCCTGGCTCATTGTGGTCAAAGTAGTTGATTTAAATGACTAAAAGTGAAACTGACGGCGCAATATGGATTGTCATTAACAGAAAATTATTTAGCCCAATTTAGCTACTCTTAAACTGAATATTTCACAGTAATTTTATTTATATTAATATTTTATTTAACAGACCAGTTTGTGTTTTAATTAGGGTCAGTAGTGGTAGCCTATTACAGATGTCAAAGAAAAATCTTAACATTAAAAAAGGAAACATAAGCTGGACCACAACAGATCATGTAATGTAGCCTAGTGCAAGCATCATGTTTTTAGTTTGATTTTGTCATAACAACCATACTGTCATATACAGTAGGCCTATGTCTGTTATTTTTACTAAAGAAGACATATTATTTGAGTTTGTTACAAAAAAAATGTATGTTAAAAAAAAAAAAAAAAAAAAAAAAACGGCACAGTATCGGGATCGGATCTGTATCAGTTGATACTCAGAATTTTGGGATTGGATCATTTCCAAAAAAATGGTATCGGTGCATCCCTAAATTAAGCACTGTCTTTAATGCTTTCTTCATTAGCATCTGCTAAATGATTGAATGTAAATATCACTCACTCACAATTCTTCGGCTTCATTATCACATCAGAATGAACCACCAATTTGAACGTCAATATAAATAGAACAATTGCATTTCAGAATGCTGGCTCTGAATTGAGAATTAAATAATAATGTCTACAGGAATGCCCTGAGTTCTGCATAAGCATGAGCACTTTTCAATAAAACATGCAAAACATTTTTTTTTTACTCCATACAGAACTGTCCCAGTGGTGCCTGCGTGGACAGAATTGCTGAACTGAGCCGGAGGAAAAAAATGAAGTGGAATGTCATGATCTTCCAGCAAATCGAGTTAAACTCAACCTTAAACGGCTGAAGAATTTGACCTCAGTCCCTATGCAGGACTAAAGGAGAGTGACAGGCAAATGAAAAAAAAAAAAAGCTTAATCTTCCCACTTGTGGAAGAAATGCCGGGAGAGCGGCGTCTATTGAAGGAAAACTGTGTGCCTGTAGGTACTATCACTCTACCTCAGAGACCTTGCCTGAGGCGACCATCCAACTCCTCAGGGAAACTCATCTCCCACAGAGGTTCCTGGCTTACCACCTTAAAAAAAGTGAGTCAGGACATCTTTCATTCTCTATACACAGTCTAGTCCTTACTGCAGATATGACGAAACACAAATAACCCGCGCACATCCCCCTGCATGGCGCCGAAGATGCACAGAGCTCTAAAACTTTAATTAGACTTCATTGAGAATAGTTTTCTTTGAAGACTGCAGGGATTGTTGGCCTATCGCTACTGTACTCTCCGGCAGTGTAAAAAACGTCAAAACACTGGAGCTTTAATAGGCAGGGATTCCTGTGATGTATTCGTTGTCATCGCGTCTTATTCCATCATTAATTTTCGATGCTGTTTGTGGCCACGTTGCAGGGAAGTTCCTACCTGTTTAACTGAAAGTAATTGTGCTGAAGGCTGTAAAAGTGAGTCTTTCAGCCCACCTCAGCTTCTGGCTGATCATTATGTGCGTTGAATACTGAGAAGGCTCTTTCGGTTGGAGGCCGAGGGCCTGGTCGGCTTGTCCTCCACTGTATGAGTGAAATTTGATTAGGAGTCTAATTATGTCCAGCAGAAAAATGAGAATGGAGGTCATTTCGTAGTTTAGCTTTGTCTTGTTCTTCCCCTCACCCCTCAGACATACCTCTATGTATTTCTGTCTGCAATGGAGATGGAATCAGTGCTTAAATGTGTGGATGACGTCCTTCTTACCATGTAATCTTGAACAATCAGCAGGTCAGAGTGTAGTTATTAATTGTCTTGCAGAAGCTATTGACCTGGACAATAGCAAGGAGAAGTAAATGATTTTGATTGCGCTTTTGTCCGTCTCAAGGTTCTCCTGATTGCAAAGCTGGTGAAAGGTTGTAAATCTGCCCTTTATGTATCTTTACGAGAGGCAAAGACATATCCAGTCATAAGCAATTTGCTTTTTGGATTTACTTTTATTAAAAAAAAGTAAATAAAATAACAATAATAATGCATATATTAATTTAGATAATTATATTAATATAATAATACTAATAATAATAATAACAACAAAAATGATAATAATGTTATTGATAACAACAACAACATTATTAATTATATTATTATTGAACTGACACTGTTTCAATTCACTATAAACTTCCATGTAAAGCTGCTTTGACACAATCTACATTGTATAAGTTCTATACAAATAAATATGAATTTAATTGAATTGAATTATTATTATTATTATTATTATTATTATTATTATTATTATTAGTAGTAGTAGTAGTAGTAGTAGTAGTATTAGTAGTAGTAGTAGTAGTAGTAGTAGTAGTAGTGGTAGTAGTAGTTAGGGATGGGTACCGATATTCTGTACTTTATCAGTATCTGTGTTAAATTATAAAAGACCAACGTATCGATAAGCTCAGACAACGATTTTTATTTACATTTTTTTTATTGCTTGTTTATTTAACAGGGACAATACACCTGACAATGTTATACAAAGATAACCGATGTTGCGTACATAGAGCATATAACGTAAAGCTAATTTGCAGCCCTCAACCCTGGTTAGGTTTTACATAAAAATAATAATAATAAAACAATCAATAGTTAAACACAATACAACAAACATGTACAATATATACAGTGCCACAACCATAAAATGCAAGTCAATCTGCATAAAGAGAAATGTAAACGTAACCAACCTGAAAGAATAATACTTAATGCTTACATTTCTGTAAAGATTTCAACCATTCCTTCAGCTTCACAAAAAACACTAGGAGTTCTGATAGTAATTTTAAATGAACAGGCATGGCATTCCATAGAAGTGAACCTTTTACTGAAAAGGAGGACTGACCCACAGCGGTTCTGCACCTGCCGATTCTACAATTCCCACTTTCTGCCCCTCTAGTCTTCGCCCCATCACTGCTGATTTTATGTACCAACTCACAGACTACTTTAGGGGCAAGACCATTTATACACTTAAACATGGTTTTTAAAAACGAAAACTTAAAAAAAAACATTAAAACTTAACAAATAATCTTTTTTTAAGAATTTGACAATGGTGCCATTTGATTGGTTTCTGATCCATTACTTTTAAAGTTTGTTTGTAAAGTGACATTACAGGCCTAACAACTGACTGTGTTGCTTGACCCCAGATTATTGCACAATAAGACATGTGATAATATTATAGAATGCACAAACATTTGCGCTGCTTTAAAAGTAATATATAAATATATATATATATATATATATATATATATGGTCTTATCATAAGAAAACAGTTTAAATTTGTCTTTAGAATCTTAGACATTTTTTTTTTAATATGGGCATCAAACTTAAGCTTTGAGTCTATAATGACACCTAGGTTTTTAAATGCACTTACTTCCTTGATTTCCTTTTGGTCAATTTGGATTTTAAATCCATCTAGTGCTCTGTTTTTTAAAGAAAAACATATTGAAACCGTTTTGTTGTAATTTAGAGTTAAACAATTGTTCTGCAGCCAGTGGGAAATACAGACCAGTTGCTTGGTTAACATTCCTGCAGCCTTTTGTGAAGTTTCTGCTGTTACAGAAATAATTGAAATAATTGTATCATCTGCATACATTTGACAACCAACCTCATTGCAACTTTCAGGTAGGACATTTATATACAAGCAGAAAAGCAACGGTCCCAATATTGAGCCTTGTGGTACACCTAATTTGCCTTTTTGAAGTGTTGACTTCACACCATTAATTTGAACACATTGCTGTCTACAATCCAGGTATGATTTAAACCAGTTTACAGCTTGTTGTGATAAGTTAATTTGTTTCAATTTATTTATGAGTACTTTATGATTCACAGTATCGAAAGCCTTTTTAAAGTCTAAAAATACTGATTCCACAACCTTTCCTTGATCCAAACTGCTTTTTATCATATCTATAAAGTTACATGTTGCCATGTTGCCAAAGGTTCTGCTATCAGTACTGGAGAATTATTGCTGAATAAACATTACTTACAGTTGCATAATTTAACTGACCAACCTTTTCTAATTTGCCATATTTGATATTCGTCTGTACACTTGGCAAATCTTACATGAAAGATGCTTGAGTTTCCGGCGAGCGCATCAAGTATAAAAGCCTTTACAGTTCTCCGCTGACTCGCGCTGACTTGCGAGTTCGAGAGTTCTCCGCTGACCCGCGCGCACACACAGCCTGTAAGCTTACAGAATGAACCAAACGGGTTGTATTTCCTGAGTGGACATCGACAATGCCCGTTGGAACAAACGGGTTGTTTTTTGTATAAGCGGAAACGCAAACAATCTGGTCAAGTAAAAGTATCTTTCAAAAGTGCATTAACTGCAATGAAAAATAATGAAATGTTTTTGACTGCTTAGCTACTAACGGTAATGTCACATCATCAACATTGTTATGCCAGCAGTCAATAACCTAAATTAGTATAACATTAACAGTTAAATAAACACAGACATTCAGTTACAATGAAAACAGTATTTTTTTCTGCAGTTGCCTAAATAAATCTTAAACATTAAAAATGCTTTTTTACATTGGCTGTATGTACAAATATAGCCTAATAATAAACTATGCTTATGCCTAAACAGCTTTTTTTACATTGCAAGATGCTTCAAAACTGTATTAAAACACAGTTTACTCCTAAAACTCATTTATGTGAATGTGTCCATGAAAAATCATACATACTGCATTTTGCAGCTAAAAGAGGATATTTTTAACTGTAGAAAGCACAATAAACCAAGACAGATCCCGACCTCTGTCAGAAAAGTCAAACATGTAGATTTTTTCTCCATGAGAATGGTTAAAAGTCATTTTCCTTCAATTCATTGTACATTCTACAGGGGAAAAAAAACAAAACAATTGTTTTACAATTATTGGTTTATTTTTATTTTACATTAAAAACATAATAATAAAACAAAGTTTTGTTAATTATGTTCAATTTGTTTGTGTTTTAAAGTTTTTTTATGAAAAAATCATAAAAAAATACTGATAAGAGAAGAATAAAGTACCACCGAAGTGGTATCAATAAAATTAGTAATACTGTTAAAACCTTAACGATACCCATCCCTAGTAGTAGTAGTAGTTAGGGCTGGGCACAAAAATCTGTATTTATTGACCCAACACTATTGTAAGTAACAATAAACAAAAAAGTTTGGTATGAAGTTATGGTATGAAGGCTATAGTTTTATTAAAAAAAAATTTTCGCGGCAATAAGCTTAGGGTGTACTTTTGTCATTTCCAATGGAGGCGCGTGACGCACACATGGGAGAGATGTGCACGTGACGCACGTGCATTTTTCAGCTACTCCTAGATGAAAAACATTCAAACTCAAATTTGAATTCGAGCACACCGTGATTAATGTTAGTAGAACTAACCAATCTGCTTCACACTTTGTATGGAATATACACATTTCAGTAATATCGGTAAATTAATTACCTCAGACAAACACAGCGCACCCAAACACTGCAGTGCATTTTACTTTTCTCCATAAGTTTTTATCAGTGCTGCAGCAATGGTTTGTCTGTTTGTCATCATCTGAGAAAACGATTGATGGTCGTCTAGTTACAAGAGATGGCAGGTGCGTGCGAGTGCAAAGTACATTGAAAATAGTGAAAGAATCCAGCTTTTCACGTGTGAGTTTTGGGTTGTGTCATTGCCACTTTAGGTCAGAATAACAACACATGAGAAAATGGGTGCCCTTGCTAGCAGCAGTGAAGAAACTAAATAAAAAAGGTTGTAAGGATGTTGCCAGTGTGGCTTATTGTTTTCTTTTCTTGTGCATCTCAGCCACTAACACCCCATCTGAATAATTTTTTTAGCATGGGGTAATGTAGTCATTTAACTTCACAATCTGTAATGTTGCAGTGTGTATTGTTTGAGGTTTACTGTATCATTATTATTGACACCTTAAAGTTTGCTTTGATTGTTCAGCATTTATACTTTACCATTGCACACACAAATGCACATACACATGTTAAAATGTAACATTTTATTCATCAGGTTTAAGAGTTTCTTTAACACTTATGTTTATTTTATTATAAAGAGATCAGATATTTTGTTTAAATATTTTTGTTTTTGACTGTTACAACTATTTGCCTTAGTAATGTTGGTAAATTAAAATGAAGTGGTAAAATAAATAAAAAAATACTAATATTCCTAAATGTGTTGTTAAAAAAATATTCTATAATTATCGATATTGAATGATATGAGACTTTTTTTTTGGCAAAATCACCCAGCCCTAATAGTAGTAATAGTAGTAGTAGTAGTAGTAGTAGTAGTAGTAGTAGTAGTAGTAGTAGTAATAATAATAATAATAATAATAATAATAATAATAATAATAATAATAATAATATTGGTAACACTTTACAATAAGGTTCATTAGTTAATGTTAGTTAATGCATTTACTAACATGAATAAACAATGAACAATACATTTACTACAGTATTTGTTCATATTAGTTAACATTAGTTAATGAAAATACAGTTGTTCATTGTTAGTTCATGTTAATTCACAGTGCATTAACTAATGCTAACAAGCATGAACTTGGATGTTAATAATGCATTAGTGAATGTTGAATTATGAGTAATAAATGCTGTACAAGTGTTGTTCATGATTAATTCATGTTAGTAAATGCATTAACTAATGATCCTTATTGTAAAGTGTTACCATAATAATAATAAAAATGATGATGATGAT
>CAIGQZ010000217.1:6282124-6293024 GCA_903798205.1 Danio tinwini | reverse complement strand
TGTGTGTGTGTGTGTGTGTGTGTGTGTGTGTGTGTGTGTGTGTGTGTTATCTAATCATATAATTTATCTGGTTAAAAGAAGAGTATATGTATCTTCTAATATTTATAGAAATACTTTTTAACAAAGAATAATAATTTATATACGATTTGTCTTAAATGAATAAAGTAAAAAGTAGTACAAACAAGTCATTTGGATGTTAACCTTTATAGGACATGTAGTACTTGTTATTTGAATTGTACTTTAACCCCCAGGAGTCAGACTGCATGATTTTCAAAGTAGTCGTATCACGGATGTTTTCACACTGCATGACTATCGGGGTTAGTGTTCTGTCTGCGTTGTGTTTACACTGTAGGATGGATCGGTGACAGGAGAGTTCACACTGCATGACTGACAACTTTGTCCAAACTACGTCTCGCAACCAAACAAACGCGAGAAGTGACATGGAAACAACGCGAGGTCACGTAATATATGTTTTGTTATTAACTACATAATGGAAAAAGAAGGCTATATCTTTAGAAACTTGTGTTGCTCACCTGGCTTTTAAAGAGAATTAACAATCCCCCTATTTTTTTTTTTTTTGCTCTCGACCTGATTGTAATATTGATCAGATGACACATCAAACAGACACAGTGCTCGCAATTTTACACTCGTTTTTCCTCCATTTCTTGGGTCCAAATCAACTGAAAATGAGCGCTTTTAACTTCACCCCCAGCCTCCTGCTGGCTTGCAGGTAACCACGCTAGTGAATGCTGCTCTCTCATTGGCTGTAGGTGATCGTGTATGTTATTTTCAGTCAGAACACATCCACACGGCAAGATTTGCATCGTCGACAGCTCCAGATATTTAGCATGCCAAATATCTCACCGGCATCGGAGACTCATCTGCGATTCTCTCATAACACGAGCACAGATTTGCCTGTGATTTCAGGCATTTGATGGCGATTTCTCAAAACCTGTCTGCGAGTCAAAATCAGGGCTGAAATCATGCAGTCTGAACTCGGCATAAGGGTGTTTTAGGGCCATGGAGAAGTTTTGACATGCACTGTTTTCCGTATCTTAAAAATGTATTACTGGCTAAAGTGTGATAACACTTTAAACAGCACAAGTTGAGCTACAATAATACCTAAGCATCATGTTTGTATGTGTTTGTTTTGTTTGTTTTTTTGAGAAAAAAACGTTTATGTGTGGTTAGTGAAAAGCTAAAATTGTGAAGTCACTGAAACAAGGCCATGAAACACAAAGAGAACATTTGTTCACAAGACTTTTGCGAAGTTAATCTTGTAGCTTAGTGTTTTTGCTTCAAAAGGATGTGAGAATCATCTTGTTTACTTGCTCACAGAAAACAATATATTGAATTACATTTTCTAAGTCACTTATTGAGTGTAAATGGTCTATGCGAGAAGGCGTGAACTATATTTACTAATGCAGTGATTCATACCTGAGACAGGTATGTGACTAAGAGGGAATCAGACAGGTATGTGACTAAGAGGGAAGAGTTTCAAGAAAGAATCTGAGAAAAAAATATGTATATATATATTTTTTGTTGTTTGCAGTTTATTTAAAATATATTTTACTATCACACAAAATAACTCAACACTTGTGAGAGTGTTCATTGAATCCAATCACATTAATTTAGAACAGATTAATTTTAGGGATGTAATGATTCACCATGAGTCGGTTGAAAATCAATTCAAATATAGGACGATTCAAACCGGTAATGTTAAATGAATCGCGATACATGTTTTGAACAGAGGGGACGCTTGGTGTACAAGCTTGGAACTTCAAACTAGTGCACAGTTAGCAAAACTTTGTTTCAGTTTGGTTCTGTGCAAAAACGTGGTGTTGAGAAGCCTTTATGATTCAATAATGATGAATTAAAGCACGGTTAATAGTGAATTTTGTTAATCATTGCATCCCTAGACACGATTGTGTTTAAAGCATAACACCTAGTTCATTGAATTATAAAATATTATTGTTAGAAGTAATCATATTATTCACATTATTCATATATTATTATTATTATTACATAATATTTCTGCTATTATTATTATTATTATTATTATTATTATTATTATTATTATTATTATTATTATAACATTTCAAGCACTGTTGAAAAAAGAAGAAAGCTGACCAAAAGTGTAAAACCATGTATACTGTTACAAAGATGTGTTGACCTTTCTATGATAATGAATAATACTGAACAAATTGCATTTAAAACAATTAGTATGTCAAAATATTACAGATTTTATTCTATTTTCAATTAATAAATTCTGTCTTAGTGAGCATAAGACACTTAATTATCCATTTAAGAGTTCACACTTAGATATTGCTTGATAATAATAGCAGGTTTGGCATGCTGTCTCAGGAGAGAATACTGAGCTTGGAAATAATTTAGCACAGGGCTCCCACCTGGTCAGTGAGCATGTAAGGGGATACAAGATCAGGTAGTTCTTGAGAGCTCCCACTGGTACAGGGGGTGATGGGGTGGATGGGAGATTCTTCAAAAATATGAGAGGGAAGTATTGCTAGATAGCTATTTATAGTGAGTTTGGAATAATCCGATTGGCTTATTAATGATTACAGATGAGAGACCAGCCGCGATCAACTATATCACATGCTCCTCTCGAAATTAGTTTGTAAAACTTCACTTATAGCGTTGGACCAGTCTGTATATATAGTTGAAGACAAAAAAAACTAACAAATTATGTTTAATAGAGCAAAGAAAAATGGCAAAACAAATTAAATTAGCTATTAGAAATTTATTATTAAAACTATTAATTGTTTCAAAATGTGTTGAAATAATCTTACTGCATATATAAACATATGCTTGAAAATACTGCTAAAATTCAGTTTCAAGGTCTGTTGGGAAAAATGGTCCACATTTTATTTTTATTTTTTTTACATTTTGATTTCTCTAAATGCATTTCAAATATATCTGAGTTAGGAAACAATGTGACACAATGCAAAAAGGTGTTTCCCAGTACTGGATTGCAGTTGGAAGTGCATCCGCTGAGTAAAACATTTGCTGGAATAATTTGTGGTTAATTCTGCTGTGGCAACCTCTGAAAATAAATGAATGAATAGACTTGAAAATACTGCTAAAATTCAGTTTCAAGGTCTGTTAGGAAAAAAAAGACCCACATTTTTTTTACATTTTGATTTCTCTAAATGGCCTTCAAATATATCTCTGAGTTAGGAAACAATTTGGAGCTCTTACAAACAAGATCTGGCCATGAGCTTATTGACATGCAGACCAAATCCTCGCCACAAAACAAAAGATCTTCTGACACAATGCAAAAAGTATGCCTCATTCACGGCATAATTGCTTCTATTATACGCCGTGTCATTTCCACTCCGGATGGATCCAACAATTTCTTGTGATAAATTATTTGCTGCTGACATACAATTTCTGTCTGGGGAGAGAGAGATGGGAAAGAAAAAAAATAAGTACCTGGGTGTACATCTGAGCTCTCGCAGAGTTTGAAAAGTTTTGTTTTTATTATTATTGTGTGCCTGGTTTACCGTTTCAATTTGCCTTGTGTCTTTTCCTCACCAGAGAACCTTTCGTCGTGTCAAGTGTCACCTCAATCGTGACACGCCAACAATAAAGCCGAACGCTAAGCCAAATGCTCCCGCAGCAACAATACAAGTCAATAGGGAAAATTACTTCTCGCAGAAAGCGTTTGGCAGAGCAGGAGCTCAAAATATTCTCTCTGGTAGCGGTAGGACTCTTTGCCGATTGCTCACTTTCGTGGGGAGCTTGACTCTCGGCCAGTCAATTACGTATTGATGAACTGTTCTGTAGTTCTGTACTCAAGCGCCATTTGGCACCATACGGTATAACAACAAAAAGAGGGGACTGCAGACTCCACTAGACCCAGAACCCTTTCTCTGAAAACTCTCCAATGATTGAACTGTCAGTCTCGGAGTCAAGCAAGAGACTTTAAATCAGTTCTGAGATGCTTTCCTTTGACATCTCCAAGGACAGGTGCCCGACCATGCCTCAAAGGACGAGTAGTCTTCTGGCTGGAAGACGGTCTCGGGTAAGCATGACAAACCGATTTTGGAGCGGGCTGGTAACACAAGATTAATCTCTGTAATTATCTCCCAAGGAGAAATTTGCTCACTGCATGCAGAGAGCATTTGGACAGGGTTCATAATGGTCTGCACGCATTTGCCAAGACCCTGATATCACAGAGATATTGGCTACAACCTCAATAGCCTCATCTCAGTCATTATCATTTCAAATAGGCAATTTGTATGTTAATTATTTATTTTTTTGCTGTCTATTTATTTATTCCTCCTTTCATTCACTCAACAGGAGAAAACATTGTTTTGACAACCACTTGTGGTTCAGTCTCGGTAAAAATAAGAGCCCGTTTGAAACCACATCAAAAACCCTTTTATTTTTCGGGATACATCTCAATATGGAGACGTAATCTTGATGTCTTACATCTGTTTGTGCCATGCCTTTTCAAATAAAAAAATAATCTGACGCTACTACTGGAGACACGTACGTCCCTAACCATCTGTCCACGGTGCGGAGACGCCTCTGATGGAAAATACGGATCATTTGTTTCAGACAGTCTCCCGCTGGTTCCCTCAGACCACATAAGTAAGTTAAGATGTAAGAAGAAGAATAAAAAAGTGAAGTTTTGTTCAATATGTGCATGTTCAAGAACCGGTGTCAAGGTCATTTGGTGCTACTCATCGTTTGTCTGTTTTCTTCTTATCGATGAAGCAGATATCATTGTCATAATGTTGTTTATTGCTTGTTTGTGTAGTTTTTCCACATATCTGTAGCTAGAAGGGTTTGATTGAGTGTGCACCCATTGTGTAGATGCTCATTAAGGCAGAGTCTCTGATATTGTTTGCTCCTAGTTGCAGTTTTGTAGGAGTTTTCTCTCATTCTCAGGCTTGGGGAGATCTTTGGATTTGATAAACACCCCCTAAACTCACTATGTGGTTAAGCAGACTTATGCAGACTGAGTTCATCCACGCAGACAGTATTATTTATTAAATATTTATGTGACACAGTAGCTAGCACTGTCGCCTCACAGCAAGAAGGTCACTGGTTTGAGTCCCGGCTGGATCAGTTGGCATTTGTGTGTGGAGTTTGCATGTTCTTCCAGTGTTGGCGTGGGTTTTCTCTGGGTGCTCTTGTTTCCCCCCACAGTCCAAAGACATGTGCTATATGTGAACTGAAGAAGTCCATAGTGTATGAATGTGTATGGGTGTTTCACCAATACTGGGTTGGAAGGGCATCCGCTGCGTAAAACACATGCTGGAATAGTTGGCAGTTCATTCTACTGTGTCAACCTCTGAAATAGAGACTAAGCCAAAGGAAAATGTATGAATGAATAAATTAAATAACTATCTATTATTTATTAATTAAATAGTAATAGTAGTCACCTACTCCCTAAAACTTATTTAAGGGAGACCAGCCCTCTAGCACTGTTCTTGTTCTCTCGACCCCACCCACCCTCCCTCTATGTCCTTGCTTCCCATTAACAATCTTTATAACCCTCTCTTCCCTCCTAGGTTGAATGGGGGGGTTCAATCACTCTACTAAAACATTACAGAGACGGTACCCCCACTCTGAGTCTCTGGGCATCATCGTAGGATGCCCAATCAACCTATTACCTTTTCACTGTTTATCCTCTTACTTCCCTTCCCCTTCATGCAACTGTTCCCTTACCATCCCTTTCATCTCTACAATAAAATCTAGCTTAAAGTGAACTAATAAGTAATCATGTTTGTTTTAGTTCAGCTGAAACTTGAAATTGTTGTTCCAATACTGCATAAACTACAAATCTATAGAGTACAAACTACAAAAAGTGGTTCATTCCACTGTGGCAACCCCTGATAAATAAGGGACTAAGCTGAAGGAAAATGAATGAATGAACCACAAAAGGTTTGAGGTTGGTATCATTTTACAGCAGCCTTATAATGCTTTTGTACTGTTCCTTTGGTGCATACTTTTGAGTTTGTGATGTGCATTGGTTCATTATGTTACTTTCTCATCACCACCTGCGTATGCCTGTGTTAAACGTATCTATCTGTGTAACAAAATATGTGTAGACGTTGGTAATTCAGAATACAGACATGATATTTCTATAAATTAATGAAATACGGTAGTTTACTGTAAAAATTAGATTACTTTTACGGTTTGTATCATATTTTAAAGGTGAAATACTGGCAACCCCAGCTGCCATTTTTTAACCGTGAATTTTACGTATTTACTTTTTTTACAGTGTTTTTATGTGACCCTGGATCATAAAACCAGTGTTATGTTGCACAGGCATATATATTTTTTCTGTACAATTTAAAATGATTCAATAAATTATCTATTTTTATCTTATGCCAAAAAAAAATCATTAGAATTGTAACTGTGCGTTCACACCCAAGGCGGTGAGAGCGTCAAAGGTCGCTCTGGCCACCCTGGTGACAACGCTGTCTGCCTTCAGCTCCGGCGGCGAGAGCATCAAAATTCGCTACATTGATCTTGCATTTAAAGGGGCCTTTGCAGCATATCATATCAGTTACATTCCTGCATAAAACATGCTTTCTAGCATGAAAATGTTGCACACTTTTTATTAAATTCATTTAACAATGGAACATCAAGTTGCATGTGGTGTGGCTTTGCTCCACTTAATTATCCAATGTGTCCATATGTCTGAAATATTCTAAAGCAGCAATACTGATTTGTATTGTCGCATGAGATTCCCGCTTTTTTAAAGAAAAAAAATAATTATATAATTAAAGCACATCAGTAACTCGCCAGTAACTTTTTTTATGTATGTCCCTGTAAGAAAACATTGCAAATATTTGGAAATTCGGCAACCACAATAATCAAACCCTTGGAAACAACTGGGGTCGGATTCAAAGTTCACAGTGACTGTTTTCTGGACTCCTCTCAAGCTGTGGACTTCTACATTCTGATTGCTTGCTGCCGAATCGCGTCATAGCTCATTACCATAAAGTTGACTTGATTTCAACTCGCCACGACGCCCACACGGGCGAAGACGCTCCTCGCTACTTATCGCCGCCATTTTCTATTGAAAATGAATGACTCCCGGCTACTTTGACGTTCTCGCCGCTTTTGGTGTGAATGCACAGTAAGCCATGTTTTACATTTATTTCTGTAACTCAATCAAAACCTCAGCATTTCAATTATTTTATTTTTTATTTTTTTCAAGAGTTCACACTTAGATAATGCTTGACTATATTAGCTAGTTTGGCATGCTGTCCCGGGAGAGAACCCTGAGCTCAGAGATAGGTGAGCCCAAGGCTCCCGCCTGGTCAATAAGCATTAGGAGGGATACGAGATCAGGTAGTTCTCGATAACCTCCTGAGAATAGGCCGCTGATTATGTTAGTTGTCCTTAGTAGGTGCTTATGACTGTAGTTGCATGTTTTGTTTTTTTTTTAAGTGTGGGAGGAAACCGGAGTACCCGGGGAAAACCCACGCGAACACGAGGAGAACATGCTAAACTCCGCACAGAGAGTGTCGACTGTTTCAGCTAGCGTTGAACCAACTCGACCTCCTTGCTGTGGGGCAACAGTGTTAACCACTGAACCACCATGTCGCCCGAAATCTTTGGGGTTTCCAAAGCGAAGATGAGGAATGAAGTTTAGGCTGGATATTTATATTAAATTTGAAATGATCCGATTGGCTAGTTAGTGATTGATGATAGGGATCAGCTGTTGTCAATCCTATCACGTGCTCCTCTCGAAATTAGTTTGTGAAACTTCACTTATCCTCAGATTCCATATTTTCTAACACTTGTATCTCAGCCAAAAATCATCCTGTCCTATAAAAGATTTTCAAAAAAAGATTAACTCATGACTGATTACTTTGATCCAGGGACACATATTATGCTGATCTGATGCATTCAAAACCTTTTTTTTTTTATCACTATTCAATCATTCATTAATGTTCCTTCGGCATAGTCACTTTATACATCAGGGCTCGCCACAGCGGAATGAACCTCCAACTTATCCAGCATGTGTTTTACAAAGCGGATGCCCCTCCAGCTGCAACCCAGTACTTGGAAACACCCATACACACTCTAATATTCACACTCATACTCTACGGTCAATTTAGTTTATTATTTGGACTGTGTAGGAAACTGGAACACCCAGAGGAAACCCATGCCAACATGGGGAGAACATGCAAACTCCAAACAGAAATGCCAACTGATCCAGTCGGAACTCGAAACAGCGACCTTCTTGCTGTGTTAACCACAGAGCCATCATGCCACCCTTTTTCTAGCACCTTAAATGCTGAAAACATTCCTCTGCTATTTTTGTGTATTTTGTGTTTGTATTCTTTTCTCTGTGATGAATGGAGTTTAAAAGAACAACATTAGTTTGAAATATAAATCCTTTATAAATTGATAAATGTCTTTACTGTTACTTTTTATTGTGTAATGCATCCTTGTCCAAATGTACTCACCGGCCACTTTATTAGGTACACCTTTCTAGTACTGGGTTGGACCCACTTTTGCCTTAAGGACTGCCTTAATCCTTCGTGGCATAGGTTCAACAAGGTACTGGAAATATTCCTGAGAGATTTTGCTCCATATTGACATGATAGCATCATGCAGTGGCTGCAGATTTGTCGGCTGTATATTCATAATTGCTATCTGCCATTCCACCACATCCCAAAGGTGCTCTTTCGGATTGAGATCTTGTTACTGTGGAGGCCGTTTGAGTACAGTGAACTCATTGTCATGTTTAAGAAACGAGTCTAAGATGATTCATGCTTTATGACATGACGAGTTATGGTGCTAGCCCAAAATGTGCCAAGAAAATATCCCCCCACACCGCTACACAAATTCGGCCCCTAATTCTGATCAAATTCTGACCTCACCATCTGAATGTCGCAACAGAAATAGAGACTCATCAGACCAGGCAACGTTTTTGCAGCAGTTTCTGAAATACTCAGACCAGCCTGTCTGGCACCCACCATGCCATGTTCAAAGTAACTCAAATCACCTTTCTTCCCCATTCTGATGCTCGGTTTGAACTTCAGCAGATCAACTTGACCATGTCTACATGTCTAAATGCATTGAGTTGCTGCCATGTGTTTGGATGATTAGAAATTTGTGTTAATGGGCAGTTGACTGATGTACCTAATAAAGTGGCCAGTGAGTGTATATCTGTACTTCAGCAATTACATTTATTAATTTGGCAAGTGTTTATCTCCTCAGTGAGCTAAATTGCATTCATGTTGTACATTCTCAGAGCTTGCATTCAGTGGGAATTAATCCAGTGATCTCACTCACATTGAGTATATATGCAAGCATCAACCATGCAAACAAGATTTTGTTGTTTCAATGTAGACTTATAATTTGTCTCATGGGCATTTCTATAGTTCAAACATTGTGCAATCAATCGCAAAGTCGTGGGCTCAATTCCCAGAGAATACTTGAACTACTTTCAATGCACATTCTGTTGATTTACAGCACGGGAAAATAAATGGCTTTCATAAACTGCCAAGCGCATTAATGGTAAATATATAATATAATAGTTACAAAGACTGAGACTGTCAGCTAAGTAACTGAAGTATCTGACTTTTTCACATTTGCTTTGAGTCTAACAGATACCACTGTCTTTTTTTCTTTCTTCATTCCTTTCATTCCTCAAGTAAAGCTGTAAGGATCAATAACAGGCCACTGTAGGTTCAGTCGGTGTGTATAGTTTGGGTGAGCCTCTCAAGGCCTTTATTTAACCTTTAATCTTCTTTTTTTTCTTTGATATTGCTGCCATATTTTCACTGGTTCAAAGTCCTTTCTAGACCTTATGCAGAACTATTTCCTTGTCTTATTTATAATTATTCATTCATTCATTCATTCATTCATTCATTCATTCATTTTCTTTTCCGCTTAGTCCCTTTATTAATCTGGGGTCACCACAGCGGAATGAACCACCAACTTATCCAGCATATTTTTTCGTCCAAAATTGTCCAATTTTGGTAAGCCTGTGCGAATTGTAGCTTCAGTTTTCTGTTCTTAGTTGACAGGAGTGGCACCCGTGTGGTCTTCTGCTGTTGTAGCCCATCTGCCTCAAGGTTCAACATGTTGTGCATTCAGAGATGCTCTTCTGCATACCTCGAGTTACTGTTGCCTTTCTATCAGCTCAAAGCAGTCTGGTCATTCTTCTCTGGCCTCTGGCATCAACAAGGCATTTGTGCCCACAGAACTGCCACTCACTGGATATTTTCTCTTTTTCCGAGCATTCTCTGTAAACCCTAGAGATAGTTGTGCTTGAAAATCCTAGTTGAGCAACAGTTTTTTAAATACTCAGACCAGATCGCCTGGCACCAACAACCATGCCATGTTCAAAGTCACTTAAATCCCCTTTCTTCCTCATTCTGAGGCTCAGTTTGAGCTGCAGCAGATCGTCTTGACAATGTCTAAATGCACTAAGTTGCTGCTATGTGATAAGAAAGTTGCATTAACGAGCAATTGGACAGGTGTACCTAATAAAGTGGCCAGTGGGTGTATATAGGCAGGTAGGGCATAATTACTATTCTTCTGTTGTCTTCTATATTGTTGTATCCTCAAATTGAGCATGCTACATTATGATTCCAAAGTGCATTTCACATATCAATGAATCTGGATCTCATGAAAGCTAAGATTGCTCTGCCAGAGCCGTAATGTAAGTGTCAGAAACATGATGATGCTCTCTGTGTCATTTTACCTCTTGGGAGGCAGTTTTGTTGTTGTTGTTGTTTTCATTTTGGATCAAAAAACATTGAATACCAACGGGTTAAACGATGATAGTAAGTGATCAAAGACAGCAACTCATTATTGGGATGTCAAGCTTTCATACAGCGTTTGGTTGTTACATAAGAAATAAGAAACATTTATTTATTTTATATATATATATATATAT
>CAIGQZ010000217.1:6237276-6254830 GCA_903798205.1 Danio tinwini | reverse complement strand
TAATAATAATAATAATAATAATAATAATAATAATAATAATAATAATAATCTAACCAGTTAACGGTTAATTATCGGTTAAAGAGCAGCCAATGTCAGTTGGCAAAATTAACCAAAATGAGCATCCCTAAAGTAAACACAAAACTATAAAGTTTCCAACTTAAGCTCCTCAGTGGGACTTGACACTTGTAAACACTCGCTCCAACGAATTCGCTGATCTCTGCGCCGCTCACACTCATCATCGCTATCAAGCTGGCCAATCGCAGAGCTTGCGCTACATGTTGTTGCAACATGTAGTTAAATTTTTTGAAGGGAACGTTGATGTCAGCCATGGCGAGGAGTATCTGACGGCAAGAAGGCTGTGGACCACATGCGTTCGATTGACAAAGAAATATAAACAGAGTGGGATCACGTGACTCCACATGCTGTAGGGAAGGTAATCAAAAAATCTGGCCTGGAAAAATCGGATCAATTATAGGTTCTGCATGTCAATTTCAATAAATTTTCGATGAAACGCCCCAGCCCTAAATCAGAGAGATATAAAAATAAAATGAGGAACCACTGATAGGTGTAAACCTCCAAGATAACATTCTGGGACAATCTGAGATGTAAAGACATGTAGTTTAACAAATGAGAATGGTTTTCTAAGAAAAATCCTGGTAAAAAAATGTACCACTTCGATTTACCCCCATGCAAGGCTCGATAACCACTCAAAATAGCTTGGACTTGTCCCTCGGTTTTTAAAAAACAACAACACCTGCTAAGCGCTGCAGGCAAGAAATGTGAATCTTGTGTTTCTGTAAAGAACTTGCATTAATTCTGTATCAGAACAAGGTGAATGTTTGTCTTTTGGAAATGTTTATGTTGTATATGTTTCTGAGTTGCTTTTGTGGTTGAATTGCTTTTGTGTTACTGACAGTTCCTACAGGTTGAGGTTATTATAGTAAATAGTACAGTAGGAGTTTAAAGACATAAATACAATCAACTGCTTAGTTTCTAAACAAATCAGCCATTTCAATGAATCATTTGAATTATTCATGTAGGTCGATCAGTGATTAAAAATGTGGTAGTAGGTAGGTAGTGCTGTCACCTCACAGCAAGAAGGTCACTGGTTCGAGCACAGGCTGGGTCAGTGGGCATTTCTTTGTGGAGTTTGCATGTTCTCCCTGCATTCACGAGGGTTTCCTCCGGGTGCTCCGGTTTTCCCCACAATCTAAAGACATGCAGTACAGGTAATTTGGGTAGGCTAAAGTGTCCGTAGTGTATGAGTGTGAATGAGTGTGAATGGATGTTTCCCAGAGATGGGTTGCAGCTGGAAGAGCATCCGCTGCATAAAACATATGCTGGATAAGTTGGCGGTTCACTCTGCTGTGGCCACCCCGAATTAATAAAGGGACTAAGCTGAAAAGAAAAAAAATTAATGAACTTCTTCCAAAACTGGATGGTTAACGCTTAGGGGTCGAAGACCACGTATACACGTTTTGAGGCGTCTTCTCCTGATATGCTGAAAAGAACTTAAATTACACTTTCAGTTTTGATCGTACAGATAAGAGCAATACATCAATCGAATCTGTTAGGCGTCTAGTTTTTTTGTGTACATTTACAATAACAACAAAAGTGTGTGCTTTTGCAAAATAAGTAAAATAAACAGTGTAGGCATTCTTTCTTTTCTCTCGCCATGAACTGTTTTTAGAAACATGTCAGTAAAATGCACTGTAACTCTGTGAAAAACAAAACATGCAGACATGAGACATATATCTATAGAAAGCTGGAAGTGTCTACTTTTAAGTGTGGTTTATTTATAAACTAATTTCAAGAGGATCACGTGATTATGATTGAACACAGCTAGTACCGCATTAACTCTGCATATTGCGCCAATCAGATGAACACGGACACACTATAAATTACCAGACCCTTTTGCTCCAGTCATCTTCGTTTGAAGAACCCCCCCCCCCCTCCACACCTACTCCTCCCCTTCACCGATAGGGCGGCACGGCGGCCAGTGGGTAGCACTGTTGCCTCACAGCAAGAACTCCGCTGGTCCGTTCCTCTCCTGGCCAGTTGGCGTTTCTATGGGGAGTTTGCATGTCCTCCCCGTGTTCGCGTGGGTTTTCTCCGGGTTCTCCGGTTTCCTACCACCATTCAAAGACAGGTGCCATAGGTAAATTGACTAATCAAAATAGCATTCTAAGGCAACTCTTAGTCAGATATATCCCACAGTTCACAGTAGGCGAGTTCTCGAGACCCACCTGAGCTCAAACTCTCCTCTCGCCCTCCAAACGGGAGGGAGCCCCGGGCTCAAGGATATTCTGAGCTCAGGGCTCTCTCCCGGGACAGCATGCCAAACACGCTTTATTAAAAATCATCAGCTAAGTGTAAACTCTTGAAATGTTGAAAACACACATTGTTTGATAAAGTAATCATATGAAATCAACACTATGTCTAGTTTCTCCGTCTGAGTGCGACCACGTCCACAAGTCCACCTGAAACACGCGCTCCTTGAATACAGTACATTAATACATGAAAGAGAGATATACCTGCATAAAGCTGGGAAGATGAACTTTCCAACTCATTTTGAAAACAAATGTTGTCTCGCCAGGTAATCTATAGAATTCTCCTGGCAGAGTGTGCATCATGCCGGCTCTTCCTGTGTCCGCCATTATTACAAGCAATGATGAAAGAAGGTCTTAAAATATTATTTTGATTTAAAGTCATAGTTTTTCATGATTAAACTATTATTCATGCTTATGTTTAAAAGCTTTTGTCATTACGCTACTTCAGTGTCTTAGAGTCATTCAGATATTATTATTAAATGCTGTATAATGCACAAGAAAGTTTTTATTACAACAGTTTTGCAAACACATTTTATACCATTTCAATTATATATATTTTTGCATGCTGCAAATGCATGCTGTATAAGCGCACATACAGTGCTCAGCATAACTGTACAGCCAAACAGCCAATTTTGAAAATGAATATTTTTATCCATTTCTCAGTGAATATAGGCAATGTATTGTGGTGCATTTAAACAAAACAGATTTCCTAGACCGATATATTTATAAAAATGATATTTTAGTTACCAAACATATTGATAAATTGAAAGATAATACAATTAAATTCAAGCAAAATATTGCAAAAAAAAAAATTACAACCTGCAAAATTTCAACTAAATTTTTCAATTTGTTTTCTTCTTTTGATTTATCCTCTTTTTTTATTTGTATTAATATTTTTCTATAATATATAAATTTGGATGTACTAGTTTTTGGACCATTATCGTAAGTTGTTTTGTTTGTTAAGCTCCAGATTTGGCTTCAGTACTGACTAATCTAATGTATATCCACAAATATAATATTGCATAGCTTCCTATAAAAAATATGAATTTAAAAGATAGATTTGTGAGGCGTGTATTTATATATGCTGAGCACTGTGTGTTGTTTACCCAGAGTGCTTGCATGGTCATACAGCAAGTAATACAACAAGCCTTTAGTTTGGGCTAGCTTTTGCAAATGGACATTGATTTACAATGCCCTTGATGGGTGAACATTAGCAAGTGGGGGAGTGTCTTTTGTCTCTCCAGGTGTGAATTATTTGTGGCCATTGTCACTCACGCATAGAGCTGAGATGACCGAAAACAAACTTAACAAATTATTATTCATTGTAATGTTTTCCTTGAATGAGAGAACAGAATAATTTTCACATAATTGGGAAGTCTACAAGACTGGTAACACAAAAGTCTTGTTCAGCCACGTTCAGTTTTTTAAACCTCATTTCAGCTACATTTTTTTCACCAAAACTTACTAACAACGCATTATATTTTTTCTTCTAAAAAAATTTAAGCATGTACATCAATGTTTCTCATATATTATTGTAGCACAATTTGTGCTGAATACAAAAAATACATGTTGGCCAATACTATGTAATAAGTAGCTGAAATTAGCACACATGTCAGGGCATGTCAAAACATCTTAGGGGCCTCAAAATTACCTCAGACCCCTGAGGGTTAAACGGTTTATCAGTCCCTATGTTATGTTTAATTCAATTCATCTGTATTTCTATAGCGCTTTTACAATGCAGATTGTGTCAAAGCAGCTTAACATAGAAGTTCCATTAACTCGAAACTGTCAGTCCAATTTTCAGAGTTGAATTTCAGTTTAGTTTATTTCACTGTGGTTCAATTTCCACTGCGGAAAGTCTAAACACTGAAGAGCAAATCCATCAATGCGCAGCTCCACAAGTCCTAAAACCAAGCAAGTATTATATCTTATGTTTTACTGTCTTGTGTTACATGATTTTATATGCAAAAGCCTGATTCATGCCTGTCAGATTTCCATTGTTTTGCTAGCATTTACAAACTGAGGAACAAGTTAATAACATATTCAGTGGTAATCAAAGGTACGGCTCACATACCGTCTGTAGAGCTCAAGTCGTATTTAACCTGAAACATTCCTTTAATAAATCTCATTGCGAAACACAGCGCCCGAGGTTTGAAAGTAACCATAGCATAATTCAGTCTGCTATTGAGTGAAAAATTACAATACCCTTCGGTAATGCAACAAACGTGTAAAATCATATTGTTTACAATCTACCAAACAGTGTGACACTTGTTCAAATAGCGCCTACATGTGAGAAAAATTTTTTTTACCGCAGGAGCACAATTTGTGTCAGAGAAGAGAGATGGAGGCCGAAAGCTAATTCTGAAAATTCACGCCGTGTTATCTGAGAGTTTACAGCTGAATCTTTAATAAAGGGAATGCTAATTTGCATTCATTAGGATACAGAAATTCTTGTCAGATTCCAATTGATTTTAAGTATCCCTGCTAAAAAAAGGCTTGACCTATAGCAGGAGAGGTAATGAACTCCATGGATAACGTGCATAATCTACCGTCTCCAGTTTGAAACAGCTCTGTTGTCACGAGAGAATCTTCCATATTTTGAAAGCAGCATTACAAATCCACTTTAAGATAGAAAAGCATCTATGCTTTGCGTTAGCAGTCATTGTTTTAATGATGAACGGGGATTGCCATCACTCAGCAGATTCCCACGCTGAGCTCATATTACAAAAATAAATATAATGAAGCTCTCCACTAGAGATGTTGGTATTCATCCTTCAAACGCTGCTGTAATGTTTCAATGTAGGGCAACAGTTGTAAATGTCTTGACCTTCAAGTAAATAATGCATCTAATAGCGGAGTCAAAAGCAAATAACGCAGTTGATAAATAGAACATTACCTCAGATCCCACAGAAAGAGCCATAACTCCAATCTGCGGTCTCAAGCTTTGTTGAAATCCTATTAAACCCCCGGCTCATGACCATCTGCACTTTTTTTTTTTTTTTACCCGATATTGAGGCAAAACATTAACAACACACACACACACATGACTAACAACCCAGAGTTTCCCCACTGGACCGGAGGTTGTCAATACTTAGACTGGCCCTATGCAGCCTGTTCATTAACCGATCCCTGCCAAACCCACTAGGGAATATGCTAACAACTCGGATAGGACATTCTGACATTCCGAAGCTGGTCTGGATCTTTTTCAATAATGGCTTCATCTGCAACCCTAAACCTGCATGTTGTCTGTGCCATGACCGAGTTAGAGGGGAAAATATTGATAGCTTACCTCTGGAAACATGAGTCTGTTGAGCATGCGTCTTTTTTTTTCTTTCTGTTGTAATCCTCACACCCCTAGAAAGCTCAAACAACTGTAGCCTCATTTACCAACTGGCGCCTTTCTTTATTGATCTGAAAGGGAAATAAATGGCAAATTACACACTGACTTGAATGTTGATTCTGAAAGGCCCTGCAGGCTAAATACAATCTTTCTAAGAATGAACTATACAGTGGTCGCTCACTTTTCGTGGCCTCGTAGTTTTGCAGATATTTTTTTTGTGTGTGTAATTTGACATGCTTTTTTTTCTACAGCGTATTGTGTTCTGCGTCCTGATTAGTGCATTGTGTTTTGCATCCTGACTGGCTGTTGACCACTGTTAATCAATCTCCTCTGTGTTGTGTCTCCTGTACAGTACAGAATCCGTTCAGCTTGCCATATTTACATGAATCTTCCATTGCAAGTAGTGTGACTCTGAAGTGCTGTACTCAGGGTTTTGTCCACGACACCTCCACCTCCAGCCCCACAATCCCCACCCCCCCTTAGTCCACTCCCTCCTTTGGTTGCATGCCGAATCAGTTACCCCGGTCTGTTCCGCGACCTCACAATTTACAAATTAAGCACTGGCTGTACTGTATGTTTGTAAGTTTTCTCCCCACAATGTCGATGAAACATTCTGCACCGTCAAAGGCACCTGCGGGTGCACCCAAAAGGCTGAGGAAGATGCTAACCATCGCACATTAAGTGTAACTTCTGGACATGCTAAAGGAAGGTAGAAGTTACGCGGCTGTAGTGCGCCATTACGGAATAAATAAATGAAGATCAAATGGTTTTGATCTTTGGTTTCATTCTATAATACTGGACTTTTTTTTCTATGAAGGTTTGAACTTGTTTTAAACAAGAGAGAAAAGTGTGAAAATGTTAATGCCTGTCTGAGAAAAGTGTATAAAGTGTGTATAAAACATGTATAGTAATTGTAAAATATAAAGCTGACTACTTTGAATTTCTACTCTCAGTTCTACTCAGCTGTCATCCAATCCATCTTCTGCACTTCAATCACGGTCTGGTTCAGCTCAGCTGCCAAAACTGACCTCCGTAGAATACAGCGAATTGTCCGGACTGCTGAATGAATCACTGGCACTACCCTTTCTACACTTCAAGAACTGTACTCTTCCAGACTGAGTAAAAGAGCTTGCAAAATCACTCTGGACGCCTCACACCCAGCACACCACCTATTCCAACTGTTACCGTCTGGTCGGCACTACAGAGCACCAAGCTCAAAAACAGCCAGACACAGGAAAAGTTTCTTTCCTCAGGCCATCTACCTCATGAACAGTTGAATATCCCCCTATAAATTAGCAATACTTTCTCATACGCACTTGTACACAGCACCTTAAAACAATATACAATGCAATACTTTCTCATACGCATTTGTACACAGCACCTTATAACCTGTATATTTAGAGCAAATCTGTACATACAATTCAACATTCAGATCCTTTGACTAACTGCATCTCTGTTTAATGTTTATCGTCTTTTTTTATTTTCATTTTGTGTTGTCACTTGTCACTTTATGTACACTGGAAGCTTTTGTAGCCAAAACAAATTCCTTGTGTGTGTGAAACACACTTGGCAATAAAACAGATTCTGATTCTGAATTTTGCCTATTGCGAGTTAATTTTAGAACGTAACTCTTGCAATTAACGAGGGACCACTGTATACATTTTAATACTTTTTTTGTTACTGTTAATATGCAAAATGCTTTTTTTATGTTGGATTATAAAACTGTCTTATGCTTACCAATGCTATGCTAGTTTTATTTGATTTAAAAATACAGAAAAACAGTCATCATCATATAGGATCATCATACATCATCATTTATTCATCCATTTTCCTTCGGCTTAGTCCCTTATTTATTGAGGGTAGCCACAGCAGAATAAACTGCCAACTATTTCGGCATATGTTTCACGCAGCAGATGCCTTTCCAGCCACAACACAGTACTGGGAAATACACTCTCACATGCTCACACACCAATACACTAAGGCCAGTTTTGTTCATCCAATTCACCTACAGCACCTACCTATACTGCATGTGGGTGAAACCGGAGCACCCAGAGGAAACCCACACAAACATGGGAAGAACATGCAAACTCCACGCAGAAATGCCAACTGGCCCTGCCAAGACTCGATCCAGAGTCCTTGCTGTAAAGCAACAATACTAACCACTGAACCACTTCTTACTTCATCATTTATATACAATAACTTTCCTGAGATATTAAAGAGCCCCTATTATGCATTATAAAAGGTCATATTTTGGTTTTGAGGGTCTCCAACAACAAGCTGATATGCATGCAAGGTCAAAAAACTCTTTCATTGTCTTATAACATGCATTTATTTTTACCTAATTATCCCAATGACTCCCATTTGATTTGTTCAGCAATTCATTTGTTCCCAAACCCCTCCTTTGCGTGAGGCTAATCTGCTGGGATTGGTCTGATGACCAAGTCTGTTGTGACTGGTCGACTGGGTTCAGTTTGGGATGGAGAGAAACGCTCAGCACGCTTATGAAGTACTCAGAGTGCAGAGTATATGTCAACCCAATGGAGGAATGCAATAAAGCAGTGCAGTTAAACACCAGCATATTACTCTACTCTTTAACCTAACCCCAAGTAATAACAACAACACACATTCAGTTTTAATCCTCACAGTGGCAAAAGTTGAACTATTTAGAAAATTTGCTGTGCTGCACGTGTGAGGATCAGCTGATGGTGGCCATAGCAAAGGCAAATGGCAGAGGTTCACGAGTTCAGAAACGCATTTAAATCGGTAAAGGAAGAAGCATGCGTCACATTTTCAATGTGGTTTTGACTCAATATGTGAATAGCCCCATACATATTTAACCTGAGAGATATAGTACAAGCACTGAACAAGGCAACAATTTTTATTACACTCACTTTATACGTTATGATCCGGAGGAAGAAGAAACCGGTCCATATGAACTGTAATAGTTACTGACAAAGTCCCTGTCAAAGTCTGACAAAGTCCCATACATAATAGTCTCTGCTGCTCCTTCCTTTAATAGGAAATGGCAGACGAATCCCGCGCTACATCAAAGGTTATTGTACAAACACAGCACACGGTTGGCTATACTGTGGTATTGTTTTGAAAATGAACTTTAACCCTTCATGTTTTACTGGATCTGTCACTACGTATTTGGTGATGTACTATATTGACATTGATGTGATGCTTTCAGGCAAAAGATCCAAACCCATCACGATTCATTTATACGACTATTTTGTTGAAGAATCAATAGGTTTAAACCTCAGCTAGATGTTTTCATTCACTTAGTTCTGTGTTACACACTGCATAGAAGGTCATTTTCAAAAACCCATAATAGGGGCTCTTTAAAGTTGAATTTTTAGCTTAATTTCTTTGCTTTAATAATCCAGTCTTCAGTGCCACACCAATAAACCGATTTATTGTCAATTAACATATTTACTATTGTTAATTGCAATGTTTTCATTGAACTACTGATACATACAGTATATACCAGTTTTTACAAAATTATTTGGCAGCAAACATTGTCTTCAGTGTTATAATTATAAGAGCCATTATTAATAACTGAGCAGTTAATCAGCATATTATAGTAATACTTTTAGCATAAACTTTTTAATTCTGTTAAGGCAAATTGACTTCTAAAATTTGCCTTAACAGAATTAAACATCTTAAAATGTAATTATGGAGAACCAATTTTTAAATATGAGTATTTTCACTATTAGTATTACTATGTTTAATGAATTTGCTTTTATTTAAACAACAGTAACAACAACTACAATAATAATAATAATAATTTACTTTATTGTTATATAGTGCCTTTAAAAGTAGCATCTCAAGACGCTTTACAGACATAACATGTTCAGCAGTAAAAGATACAAGGGTGAATGCAAACAAAATGTAATAATAAAAATAATGAAAACCTCATAAAATAATAATAATAATAATAAGGCGATGCAGTGGCGCAGTAGGTAGTGCTGTCGTCTCACAGCAAGAAGGTTGCTGGTTCGAGCCTTGGCTGGGTTCTGTGTGGAGTTTGCATGTTCTCCCTGCGTTTGCATGGGTTTCCTCCGGGTGCTCCGGTTTCCCCCACAGTCCAAAGACATGTGGTACAGGTGAATTGGGTAGGCTTAATTGTCCGTAGTGTATGAGTGTGTAAAATTGTGCTGGATAAGTTGGCGGTTCATTCCGCTGTGACGACCCAGGATTAATAAAGGGATTAAGCTGAAAAGAAAATGAATGAATGAATAATAATAATAATAATAATAATAATAATAATAATAACAATCATAATAATAATAATAATTTACTTTATTTTATATAGTGCCTTTAAAAGTAGCATCTCAAGACGCTTTACAGACATAAAATGTGCAGCAGTAAAAGATACAAGGGTAAATGCAAACAAAATGTAATTATAATAAAAATAAAAACCCCATAAAATAATAATAATAATAATAATAATAATAGATTATAAATCACATAAAAGTCAAATAAAAGCTACCCTAAAAAGCAAGCTTTATGAGATGATGTAAAAATACTCAGGAATTCATTGCGAATATCTGAGGGCAAAAAGTTTAACATTTTAGGTTCCAATGAAAAGAATCACTCATAGATTCATAGACTCTCATAGATTTTAGCCACCTTGATTGAGCAGTTAAAAGACAAATCAGACGAGTGTAAAGCACATCTAGATGTGTATGGGATTATTCAGATAAATATTGGGTTGCTAGACCATTCAAGGCCTTGTACGGAAGCATGAGGATTTTAAAATCAATTAAAAAACTGACAGGAAGCCAGTGCATATTTTTTAAAATAGGGGGTTTTATTTTGCATAGGAATGGCTGACGTGAAACTGACGTTTTGACACAGTGTCGAGATCCCGAAGCGCAAGTGTTTCGAAGCATGCACCGAAGCATGATCCAAAACACCCAGGTCACGTGACTAAAGTGTTTCAAAACACCTGTTCATGTGACTAAAGCGATTCAAAGCATCGATCAGTTCAGAAGCGTTTAGAGACCTGGCGAATCTGCATTTGACTGACGGGGTCGGAAAAATATTCTGCCTCATATATGAATGATATAAATAATTATTGTTAATGTCTGGCCACAATCGTGTCTGATCCAGCAAAAACCCTGTTTTATGACCAAAACAAGATGTATGTATTCACAAAGTGTTTATTTGAATTTCAGACCAATGTTGAAACAAAACGATACAAGAACAAAGGTAGTCAGTAACCCTACCACTCCACTAAATCACTTGATGTTTCATTCCTACAAAGTGGGGTTTAATACCTCAATTTGCTCAACTGTTCTTTGCTGGAGCTGGCCCAGTGCAAAAAATTAAAAAATGACCACTTGGTGTCACCGTAGAGTGGGGTTTCAAAATGTTTCGAAGCTTCGACACATTTGCTTCGACTATTTCAGGGTTTCATGAAGCCTCGCTTTGCCCACCACTAATTTTGCATTAGTGTGAATAAATTCAATCCACAAATGATGTCTCTTTAATTGTTCATGTTTGTTGTCTGTTATTTACCTTTCATATTTCAGTGTTTCCTGTCATGTGATTCTCTGTGTTCCTCCAATGTTGTTTCTTTAGTTCATGTGTCATTTTCTTATTGGTTTATTGCCTTTCAGGTGTATTTTGGTTCTGACTTCCATCTGTCCATTGGTGGGTTTTGTCACATGATCTCTTCATGCATTTAAGCCATCATGGTGCCATCTTCCTTTTTTCAAACAACACACTGTTGAGACTCAAGAAGAATAATGGATTATATAATCCATTTTAGGAATCATTAGTTCGTTCTTTTCATTCCCCATCATAATAGTCTAAAGTTGCTTTGAAACATGCCAGAAACCAATAGAAGAAGAAGACAATGATATATAACTGCTCTCGGTAAGTCTATAATGTTTCCAGCCAAGTTTATGTGTTCTCAAATTCTTGTAATTATATAGTTCTGTTTATTGTATTGTTGCTTTCAATCCAATAAGCTGCACTTCAGTTCAGAACTCGCTCTCTCCTCCAGTGGACTCTGTTACAATGTGATACACATATCTGTGCTCTTTTCATTATCAAGTATGAATCCACATTGCTAGTCCTATAGAAAAATTCAGTCTTAGACCATTTACTTTATGCTTATTTTTTCAAAGCCTAATAATGTGTCTTTGTTCTGCATGTCTGCTCTGCTGCTCTACATTGCGCTTGACATTAGTTCCATTAGTTGGTCACTGCAGGTAGCCGTCTTTGACATTTTCACAATTGTGCCCATTTCAAAATTCCTACTTCTTGTCACACCCTCATTAGGTGGTTTATTTGTTCATTTAGCAGGTACTTTTATTTAGGGAGCAACTGAAGCAGTTCCAAAATGTTCATTAGATTACATAGAGGCCTTGTCATCTATGATTAGTTAGATATAGCTTTCTCAGACAGACTTTTCTCAACACTTTATAATACGGTCTCAATGTCTATTGTTAGTTGCATAAATTTGTCAATTCAAATTAAAGGGTCTAAAGCAGGGCTATTCAATTAGTTTGTCATGGGGGCCAGTTCATGAAAAGCATCCCAAACGAGGGGCCGGAGAGATATGACTTGCAATACAAGTGATGACGCAACAGCATATAAGAGCCCATATGTTGTATTTTTGCTTCTTAAGACACCCACGTTGTATTTTTCTACATTAAAATGTTAATATATTGTATTTTGAAACTACATAACATCACTGCATTGTGCAATAGACTTTTTTTTTTTTACAAATATTCAAATGTTTTATTTCAGAGCACAACAAAAGCCGTGCATTGCTTAAGTAGCTTCTTCTACATTCAGACACATTCATATGTTATGTTTTAAACTGCATAACAACATGGATGCAACAATTATAGAGTTTGGTTGTATTATTATATAGTCTGAAGAATAATCAAGGTTTCACTGTTATCACGTCTAATGTAAAGTTAAGCTTTATATTAGCTAGATTTAGATCTGGACATCCCTAACTAATAACTAAACATTTGAAAAGGCATTTTCATTAACAATAGTTTTCATGCTGTAGGTTTTTTTCTGTTAACTGTTTTTATCATGTGCGTTTATACATACATAATCATTTTAATAATAATTCGTCTAACATATCTTTTGTTTACATTGCATTGAAAGGCACGCACAACTCTCACCGCTATAGCATGAGATGTTTTCTACTGCGTGCACCTGGAAAGCCGCGAGGGCGTTGCTCAGCTTGCGCCCGCATATTGGCATTTATTCTTACATTAGAAATAACAAACTTGCACGCGGTAAAGACGAGATATGTGAACGGCACGCTGCAGCTGCTATAGTTAATCTGGTGTGCGTGCTATTAGCCTGGGTGTACAAGCTTGGACCTTTAAAAACTATAGCGCACAGTTGCCAACTTGGCATAACATTGTTCAATTGCAGCAGTTTCTCTTCGTGCAACAGAAATGCGGCTTAGAGAAGCCTTTTCGATTGAATAAACCGTGACAAATTAGAGAACAGTTAATATTGAAATTGGCTAATCGTTGCATCCCTAATAACGATATCAGTGCATTGTACAAAAGGGAAAAGGTCTTTATTACAAACATATTGAAATGTTTTCGGCTGCTCTCTCCACTTGCTTAATGTCAGGTGACTTGCTCTGCGTAGCTCGTGATGTATTGAACAGACGCACATCACTTTATAAGTATAGCGGCTGTTTTTCGACTGAACTAAATTAATTTTTTATGTCTTGGTCACACTATTTGGAGGGCCAGAACAAATTGCCTCCTGGTCCCCGGGCCGCCAGTTGAATACCCCTGGTCTACAGTTAGTAACAAACTCAGATTTTTAGTGACACCTGTGGAATTTTAATGAACTGCAGCCAGCAACTTATTGCTTAAACTCTCAGAAATAAAGTCATACAGACAATATAAGACAATAGCTGTCACTTAGGCTGTACTTTTTTTTGTACTTTAAGTACTATGTCCCTTTAATGTACCTTTAAGGTAAAATATTGACCCTGTATGTAATTTAAGATCCTTTAGAGAATTATTCATTTGGGACAAAATATATTTATTTTTGTATAATTTTTTTTCTTTCTCTGTAATTTATATAATGCATGCTTTGTTCAGTGATCTAAACTCATAATTAATATTTAATTCAGTTTAATCTTACTGGTTACACAAACTTATTTAAGCATTCAGTGTTTTAAAGGATAATGAGTGGTATGGTTATGAGTGGATTTTCCATAACCTTTAGTAGGATTATTTCTGCAGACATGATTCTCAAAGACTATATCCGGCCACTTCATTAGGTACACCTGTCCAACTGCTTATTAACGCAAATTTCGAGTCAGCCAACTCAATGCATTTAGGCATGTGAACATGGTCAAGATTATCTGCTGCGGTTCAAACCGATCATCAGAATGGGGAAGAAAGGTGATTTAAGTGACTTTGAACATGGCATGGTTGTTGGTGCCAGACAGGCTGGTCTGAGTATTTCAGAAACTGCTGATCTACTGGGATTTTCATGCACAACCATCTCAAGGGTTTACAGAGAATGGTCTGAAAAAGAGAAAATATCCAGTGAGCATTCAGTTCTTATAATTGTGGTATGCAGAAGAGCATCTCTGAATGCACAAGAAGTCCAAACTTGAGGCGGATGGGCTACAGCAGCAGATGACCACACGGGTGCCACTCCTGTCAGCTAAGAACAGGAAACTGAGGCTACAATTCACACAGGCTCACCAAAATTGGACAATAGAAAATTAATAAAACGTTGTCTGGTCAGATGAGTCTTGATTTCTGCTGCGACATTCGGATGCTAGGGTCAGAATTTGGCGTCAACAACATGAAGGCATGGATCCATCCATATATTCCTTACATATTATATTACATATACATATATATTCCATTTAAACCATATGTCTTAAACTCAATCCCCGGAGGACCGTAGCTCTGCTAGTTTTGTCATAAACACCTTCATTTCTTGGATCAGCTGTGTTTGATTAGGGTTGGAGCAAAACTGTGCAGAGCTGTGGCCCTCCAGGAATTGAGTTTGAGACCTATGTTTTAAACTGTAGGCAATGTCATTGGAAAATGATCTCAAAAATATCTCAAGTATTTTGCATTGAGTCACAAAGTGTCTCAAAAGAGCTTCTTCTGGGCAATGAAGGTTTAAATAAGCACACTTTTCACCATGAAACTACCAGTTGTTAATTGCAGCACAACTGTTATAAAGTAAAAGCTGCTTTTGTCTCTGATAAATGCTCCTCTCTTAAGACCTGTGTGCCATAGCGACGCTAAAGACAAATGCAATTTGGCAGATAAATCCTTCTTTTACTTTGTCACAGTTTGGAAATAAATGTCCTCTTTCTGTTGTTTGCTTGAGTGGGAGGATATATATATATATTCCCACCACAGTGAATTGATCAAAGAAAGAACTAGTTTTAGATGTCAGAAAATGGTGGAGATGAAATTGTGCTCAGCGGAGGAATGTCTTACAGAATCAGTGAAAATGAAATACTGAAGAAAGCAGACAGAACATGATGAGAGCTGTAAAATTGTACAGCAGAAACAAATCGATACTTGGGGCAGATGAATCAAATCCGGCCCCATCAATCGGAATCCTGTGGGATTGTTGAACGCTCCCTAACTCTGCCCTCCCATTAGTTCCCAATCCCTCTAATATCCCTCTCAAATCCAACACATCCCACCACAAAGCTTCAAACGCCCTGTGCTGCCATGTTTCTCCAGACAGACTTCAGAATTGTTTCAGGATCCACCATCATTGTTTCAGTGGAGTTCAGCTGTACACACAGTCTTGACTTTCCCAAAGACTACACAAGAAGTTGAAGCTGACACCCACTTGGCTCACTCACTCTTGCATCCCGCATTCTGTTCTGTACGCAGCAGTGGCCACAAGTGATGTCTGACTAAGGAAAAGTCATCTTTCACCTTTTATACTATGTTGATGGAGATGTTCTCACTTGGGGAAGCAATGCAATAATAATAGCTGATCGTTCTGTAGTCATAGGCTACAGAACGATGCATAGGCTTTTTTTCTTTTGTTTTCTCTAAGCATATTTGTCATCATAAAATAACTAAAACTCCAAAACAATTTGCCACATCTGTCTCTGTCTCCTTCTGGACATCACATAGTGTGTGTATGTGTGTTTACATACAGTATATACCCTGCAGGCACAAGATGTCAACCTGACGTCAAATTGACATTGTATCCCAATGTCAAAGGACGTTGAATTTTGTTTAAAAAAGTAAATCGGCTTGACGTCAGAACCCAACGTCAGGCCAACGTCAAAGTCTAACTTTGGACAGATGTTGAATTTTTGGTTACTTTCCAACGCAACCTAAAAACAACCAATTATCAACATCTAAGGATGTTACAGCTTGATGTTGTGTGGACGTTACCACTATGACGTCTATCAGACGTTGGAATTTAGTTGCCATACCTAATGAATAAATGTCAGTATGATATTGGTTTAGGATGTTGCCTCAACATTGAATTTTGGTCATTTTTAAACACAACCTAAAATCAACAAAATATCAGTGTCATTTCACAATGTTATTGGACGTCAAAATAACGTTGGCCTTAGATGCTGGCGACCTAAATCTGATCTAATATTAACTTCTTATGATGTTGTGTGTCTGCTGGGTATGGTAGGGCTTGTGTCTGTCATTACTGCCTGTTAAATTACAGAAATTTACTGTAAAATAATGGACATTAAATTACAGAAATTTCCTTATTTTAATTCCTGGTAAATTTTTGTAATTAAACCTCTGTTATTTTACAGTAAATTTTCTATAATTTGACATGGTCAAGATGATCTGCTGCGGTTCAAACCGAGCATCAGAATGGAGAAGAAAGGTGATTTAAATGACTTTGAAGGTGGCATGGTTGTTGGTGCCAGACGGGCTGGTCTGAGTATTTCAGAAATTGCTGATCTACTGGGATTTTCATGCACAACCATCTCTAAGGTTTACTGAGAATGGTCCTAAAAAGAGAAAATATCCAGTAAGCGGCAGTTCTGCGAGAGCAAATGCCTTGTTCAGAGGAGAATGGCCAGACTGGTTTCAGCTGATAGAAGGGCACTTCCAACCTAGAGGCGGATGGGCTACAGCAGCAGAAGACCACACCGGGTGCTACTCCTGTCAGCTAAAAACAGGAAACCTGAGGCTACAATTTGCACAGGCTCACCAAAATTGGACAATATCAGATTAGAAAAACAGTGCCTGGTTGGTTAAGTCTCGATTTCCGCTGTGAAATTTGGATGGTAGGGTCAGAATTTTGGCGTCAACAACATGAAAGCATAAATCCAACCTGTCTTGTATCAACAGTTCTGGCTGGCGGTGGTGATGTAATGGTGTGGGGGATATTTTCTTGACACACTTTGGGCCCATTAGTACCAATTGAGCATCGTGTCAACACCACAGCCTACCTGAGTGTTGATGCTAACCATGTTCATACCTTTATGACCACTGTGTACACATCTTCTGATGGCTACTTTCAGCAGGATAGTGCGCACGAATCATCTCAGACTGGTTTCTTGAACATGACAATGAGTTCATAGTACTCAAATGGCTTCCACAATCACCAGATCTCAATCCAATAGAGCACCATTGGGATGTGATGGAATGAGACATTCGCATCATGGATGTGCAGCCAACAAATCTTCAGCAACTGTATGATGCTATCATGTCAATATAGATCAAAATCTCTGAATATTTCCTGTACCTTGTTGAATCTATGCCACGAAAGATTAAGGCAGGTCTGATGGCTAAAGGGGCTCCAACCCTGTACTATTAAGGTGTACCAAATAAAGTGGCCGGTGAGTGCGTGTGTGTGTATGTATATGTGTGTCTGTGTGTGTGTGTGTGTGTGTGTGTGTGTGTGTGTGTGT
>CAIGQZ010000217.1:6173259-6188066 GCA_903798205.1 Danio tinwini | reverse complement strand
ATAATAATAATAATAATAATAATAATAATAATAATAATAATAATAATGACGACGACGACGACGACGACGACGACGACGACGACAACAACAACAACAACATACAATAATAATAAATAAATACATAAATAAAGAGACTAATTAATAGACACTAAATATTTTCCAAAATATAAATGTTATTATGTTTTAAGTGTAAACTGGGCCTTTTAAAATAGATTATAATGATACCTTTTGTAAAGCTTTATAATTAGGGGTCCCTCATGTTGTCTTTTATTTGATTATATTTGCGCTCTATGGCATCTAATAGATCATTTCTAATCAAAAATATCTGATCCCTTGATATAATATTATAAAAAAATATGCATTATATATCATAAAACAATCTTGTGTTTCAATGAAGCCAAATAATGATATCATAAAGCCCAAAATCATACAGTGTGTGTCTGGATGAATATGAGGTTGAATAGATAATAGGCTAACTGAATTTTCATTTTGGTTCCATTAAAGTAAAGGGTTAGGGTTAATTAGGTTTAGGATTATGGAACACATGCACAAACATGTAGAAACAGAATAGTCTGAGGTCCCCTCTGGGTTCATTGTGCATAAATAATCTTAAAATAACTTTCCTTTTCTCAGCTTTTAGCTCTTATTAAGCAAGAGAAAGCAGGACTGCTGGGACTTCTGTGAAAGAACAGAGTGGCACTTCATCCAAATTACATTAAAGTCACCATTATGTCCATGGGCTCGGGGAGCATTTAGATGTTCCTTATTTGGCTCATGTTGAGTCAAGTGTCTTGTCTTTAAGTGTATCAATTTCTATATATTTTATTAATTTATCTATCATTCTATCTATCTATCCATCCATCTATCCATCCATTCATTATGTTATAGTCTATAACTATCAGTTTATCCATCCACCCACCCTTATGCTTTTACATTTATCAATCATAGCATAATTGTCAATAATTGTATGTATTTATCCATGCATCAGTCCTTCCATCCATCCATCCATCCATCCATCCATCCATCCATCAAGTTATCAATCCATACTCAAGTTTATTCATCCATACATAAATCCACCCATCCATTGATTCATTCATATATCTATTTTTGTTTATCCATCCATCATTCTGTTTTTCCACCCATCCATCCATCCATCCATCCATCGCCCTGTTTTCTACCCATTCATCCATCCACCAGTCCATCCATCAATCAATCCATCCATCATTCCATTTTTTTCATCGTCTATTCATCCATCCATCCATCCATCCATCCATCCATCCATCCATCCATCCATCTGTCCATTGTTCCATTTATCCATACATACATCCATTCATTGTCCCATTCATCCATTGTTCTGTTCATCCATTCATCCATCCATTGTTCTGTTCATCCACTCATCTATCCATTGTACCATTTATCCATTAATCCATTGTTTCATTCATCCAGCCATCCATTGTTCCATTCATCCATCCATACATTCATTGTTCCGTTTTTCCATCCATTGTTCTGTTTATCCACCATCCATCCATCCATCAACCTGTTTATCCAACATCTATCCATCTATTCATCCACCCATTCATCATTATTTTTATCCATCCATTTATTTATTCATCCATTCATCAACCAGTTTATCTACCATCCATCCATCCACCTATCCATAATGCTGTTTATCCATCCATCCATCCATCATTCTATTTTGCCATCCATGCATCCATCCATTCATTTGTCCATCCATCTGTCTGTCATTCTGTCCATCTATCTATTCATCTGTCCATTCATCCATTGTATGGTTTATCCGTTGTTCTGTTCAAGCATTGTTCTGTTCATGCATCCGATCGTCTGTCCATCCGTCCAATCATCCATCTGTTGTTCCGTTCATGCATCCCTCCATCCATCCATCCATTGTTCCTTTCATACATATATTAATGTAATGTTTATTTCATTATTCTGTTCATCCATCCATACATTGTTCCATTCATACATCCATTGTTCCAATCATCCATCCATCTGTCTGTCATTAGGTCCTTCTATTCATCCATTCGTCCATCCACCTATTGTATAGTTTATCGATTGTTCCGTTTATCCATCTGTCTGTCTGTCTGTCCATCCATCCGTTCATGTGTCTGTCCGTCTATTCATCCATCTGTCCATCCATCCATCCATCCATTTATTTGTCTATCCATTGTTCTATTCATCCATCCGTCCATCCGTTGTTCCGTTCATCCGTTCATCCATCCATCCATCTATTGTTTTGTTAATGCATTCGTCCATCCATCCATTGTTCCTTTCATACATCTATTTATTGATGTTCCTTTCATTGTTCTGTTCATGGAACAGATCCCTCCATCCATTGTTCCATTCATACATCCATTCTTCCATACATTCAACCATACATCCTTCTGTCTGTCATTCTGTCCATCCATTCATCCATTGTAATTAATCCATTGTTCTGTTCATCCATTGTTCTGTTCATCTATCTGTCTGTCTGTCTGTCTGTCTGTCCATAGACCCGTTCATCCATCTTTCCTTCCATCCATACGTCTGTCGATTTGTCCATCCATTTATCCATCCATCTATTGTTCTGTTTATGCATCCATCCATTTATTGTTCCTTTCATACACTTATTTATTCATTGTTCCTTCAATTGTTCTTTTCATCCATCCATCTATTGTTCCATTAATACATCCATCCATCCATCCATCCATCCATCCATCCATCCATCTGTCTGTTATTCTGTCCATACATCCATTCATCTATCTGTCTGTCATTCTGTCCATCTATCCATCGTCTGTCCATCCATTGTTCTGTTTATCCATTGTTCTGTTCATCCGTCCATCCAACCATTCATCCATCCGTCCATCCGTCCATCCGTCCATCCATCCATCCATCCATCCATCCATCCATCAGTCCATCCATCAGTCCATCCATTGTTCCATTAATGCAACCCTCCATCCATTGTTCCTTTCATGCATCCCTCCATCCATTGTTCCTTTCATGCATCTATTCACTCATTGTTCCTTTCTTTGTTCTGTTCATCCATCCATCCATTTTTCCATTCATACATCAAGTGCTCCATTCATCTATCCATCCATCCATCCATCCATCCATTGTTCCGTTCATCTACCCATCATCCATCCATTGTTGTATAGCTGTCTATCATTGTTTCTGTGATCCACTTATCCATCTGCCCAATTATAATAAATGCATAAATTTGACCTTCCTTTATTCCTTCCTGTAATTAAAACCAATCTTCCTTTAATTTAAAAAGACAAGGTGAATAGAAGATCTTTGAACCAAAAATGTGAGAATTGAGGATAATTACCGTATAATACAGACATTACTTTTAAAGATGAAAGAGGTTTCCATAAAATATATGAAAAAAAAGAAATGTCTACAGAATGGAGTCTCTATACAGACAAATTGGACTTCAAATTGGTCGAAAAAATAAATACAACACAGCGAGTGGAGACAAAGAAATCAGCTCCGACAACCTACTTTAAGAGAAAATAACTAGCGCGCACACACACACACACACACACACACACACACACACACTCTTGTGCATCATCACAATGACTCAATCTGATATGATGTACTATAATGGGAGAGTGTAATCTCCACAGCTCTATTGGTCTAATCTCTGTGCCTCTGCTTTATGCTTTCTGTCAGGTAGACAAAGTTGTCAGTCAGGTTGGCAAAGCCATTTTCAGTTGTCAATAGGACAGAGGGGGAGTGCTGGGCGTCTCAATAGAAAAGGAGAAATTACAGCGTGACTGAGCTCAGTAGAGACCCGTCCTACTGATGATGGATCGACATTCCTAGGAGCCTCACTCTTTCACTTTACAACTATGATTGAAAGACACTCCAGGAGCTTTTGAGGAAAGAGAAAGATAATTTTTTAAAAAAGAAAAAAGAAAGAAGTATTGTTGGGTAATATAGAGAGCAATGTGATTTTTGAATATGCTTTGGATGTCTGGGTTAACGCCAGCACGGTGTCTCAGTGGTTAGCACGTTTGAGCCCTGGCTGGGTAAGTTGGTGTTTCTGGTGTTTCCTCCGGGTGCTCTGGTTTCCCGCACAGTCTAAAGAAGCAGGGGTCTTAAACTCAAATTAGTTGGGGGTGGGGGGTGGGGGGCATATCAGTAACTGACATTTCATAGGAGGGCTGCTTTAATATTCAAGCACAACGAAAAAGTGGAAACCTGATGTAATTGATGCAATCAGACATTATTCCCTATATGCAGTCAAAGCTCCTTCTTTTTGTTTCTTATTGCACATAATGAAGGGGTAGTTCAAATTGCTATGAAAGTACTACAATTTAATTATAGGCATAATAATAATAACAATTATTATTCTGTTCCAATAAATTATATATATATATATATATATATATATATATATATACACTTTTACTTTAACATGTTTAATTGACCCTACGCTAAGCCACACCCAAAATCCGCCACACACCAATCGTGGCTTAGCAACCGTAGCTATGCACAGGAGGTCTGTCAAGCTCTGTGAGGGATGCTAAAGGAGCAGAGTTGAGTTGGTTTTGTTTTGATATTTCTGACACATTCAGTGATAGACGGCAATAACTCACACACCTCTTACCCTAAAACGATCTAAACTGTGTTTCCTACAAAAATACAAAGCAGGTTATGTTTTGTAGCTGTCTTTTTCTTTTTTTTTTTTTTTTGCTCGATATTATGAGCACTGCTCAGTTTAGGCCTTTGCCAAAGTAGTCATACTAATAGCAATCATATTTCCATCTGTTTCAAGCTATGAATATTTGAAATTACAAATCAACAGAACAAAACTGAGATGTGATCACAAACTGAGCACTTGCGATCAATATACTTCACCCGCAGCTGTTTTTCAGTCATTAATATCCCTCATGTCCATGTCAGAGCTACAGTTCACCGATGTTTTGTCTGTCTTTTGGAGATTTAGTGTCTGCTTTTATATTTGGTGTCGGATTAATATTTGCTGTTAGGAAAAATCTATTTGTTCACTTCTGCTTTTTATACATTGATTTGCATTTACATTTATTAATTTCTTCCACTTAACTGCTAATTATAATAGAAACGTTATAAAAAGCACACAAACATACTGACAGTTATAGGCACTGTACATTGTTATGGGTCAATGATGCTAATATTTGGTACAAATCCATCAATTTCCCCTTTCTGGCTGTTCTTTCTATGAATTAATGATGTAGAAGCACTGTCCATGCGTGTTTCCTCGTGGGCTAGTAACACTATATTTCTTTGCACAACAATTAATCTATCAGGCTTTTTGGCTAAAACAGAGAAATCACGGTTTAATTTGTTATAATTATATATTTTTAAATTTCACCTCTCCTGCTGTGCATGAACTATGCTGCTGAATGGTCAACGTATGAGGCGGCTAGGCTAACCTAGCTTCAATTTTTATTAAATTTTTTTCTAATCGGTTATGTCTTAAGTCGTGAATATACACCTGTAATGCATACTGCAATCCATTTTTGTCTGGCTTTTTCAGATATCTCACCTGTTCGCCAAAAATGACTAGTTATGTCCCTTGGAATGTCTGACACTGGCGAATACATATTGTAATATACGTGCCAGGTACAAAGGCTTGACAGGCGTAGCAACAGTAACTAACGAGGGCGGGGCTTTTCGAAGGGGCAATTCAGAGAGTAGTCAAATTTTACTAATGCACATTTTTATACAAATCTTAATATACATATGAGGAAAATCTATTACAGTTTTTCTCAGTCACCTTGGTGCATTTCGCACAACAGTTAATGCATTTCTCAAAACAATTAGTCATGTGTCCACATCATAGTAGCAGTTTCTCATTCCTTCCGGCAAATTGCAAATGCTTTTGGACATGCATCAATTGCTTCCATACAACTCTCTGCTGTTTGTAACATTATCATTTGCTTATGTCATGTCAGTCAAAATGAACTAAACTTGTGGATGCTGAATAGTCATTCCATATAAAACTAATAGTCCTCATTTCATTACTTGAGTCATTACATACAAAAATGTTGAACTAGTTGTCAAAATCTGTCAAGCTCATTTTATTTAAAAAATATATATCTTTTTTTTCTGAAAATGTCTTCTAAATTGAACAATTTCATGAATGATTTACAGACCTGTGTATGTTGTAGTTTCAGTTTCCATATGTACTGCAATATTGTTTGCACAGTTCTACCCAAAGGAGGTTTCTGTCTGTCGTAAATAAGGGTGTATTATTTATTTATTTTTTGTACAATGCTGTAAATATTATATATAAACATTGCGTGTGCTGTGTAAAAGGGGCTTTATTTAAAATTTGCTTTATCGCCTTTTATTGAAGCGCAGAATGTGGATGGTTTTGTTGTTTATGCTGCTAGTGCAGGCACCGAACCCCCTGAAGAAAGTTTTTTTTTTTTTTTTTATGGTCATTTTTTTATTAGTTGGTTAGCATCAGTTGCCATAAAAAAAAAAAATTACCAAAATGAGCAACCTTCTGGGGGCCCCCCACCTCGCGTATATACACCAGTGCGTGCCCTGCGTGCCCTACCGATACGCCACTGGTGTATATGCGACTGCACAACAATGATTGAGGTTCAATGAGACATGTTTTCTGGAACTGAAACTCGTTATATCTTTGACGTCAGTTGCTGGATGGAGGGAGGCCCACAAATGGCCGGCAGTTTGAGACCCCTGGTCTAAAGACATGCACTATAGGTGATTTGAATAAGCTAAATTGGCTGTAGTATATGTGTGTGAATGAAATTGTATGGGTGTTTTCCAGAGCTGGGTTGCAGCCGGAAGGGCATCCGCTGTGTAAAACATATGCTGGATAAGTTGGAGGTTCATTCTGCTGTGGTGACCCCTGATAAATAAAGGGACTAAGCCGAAGAAAAAGGAGTGAATGAATGAATGAATGAATAAATTAATGAATGAATGAATGAATGAATGAATGTGTTTTTTGAGCCATGTTTGTACATAAAGTTTTTAGGCAAACCACAGTTATATTAAACCTATTACTTTGTCAAACTGAGACATGTTTTGACTGAATTCAATCTTTAAATGTAAAGAGTAAAAAGATGGCCTGTCATCTATTTCCAGTAGCTTCCAAAACTTGATTTACATGAACAGTGAAATTTAGAAATGTGGCTTTCGTGTGGCTAGTATAATATAGCTGTTTGTGAATGTAGAAGGTCTGCAAAGTTTCATAGAGCAAAGTGCATGGTAAACATGTCTGGGTATGATTTGAGTTTTTACAATGTCAGTGGCCAAGTGATGCTTTTAAAGCATTAAAACAGTGTCTAAAATAAAATAAGAGTAGTCACAAAATGATGTTTGATGACATAAAAAAAATGCCTGGTCACATTTTACAATAAGGGTTTATTAGTTACTGTATTTACTGACAAGAACAAACAATGAGCAGTACATTATTACAGTATTTATTCATTTTTGTTATTGTTAGTTAATATAAATAAAGGTGTTAATTGTTAGTTCATGCTCAGCACGGTGGTGCAGTGGGTAGCACAATTGCCTCACAGCAAGAAAGTCACTGGTTCGAGTCCTGGCTGGGCATTACTGTGTGGAGTTTGCATGTTCTCTGCGTGTTCGCGTGGGCAGTGATGGATTTATGCATGGCCAATATGGGTGCTTGCTGGGGGTGGCATGGGGAGATGGTGCAAAAAAAAGTGTGCCAGTAAAAGCTTTGAGATAAGATTTACTTTATGCAAATGTATTAATTTAGAGTGGTTATCCCACAATAAATACATTAGGGGCTATTCACATTTGTCTTCTTTTGCACACACAAGTTTGTAATTCTCTATGTGCAACCGAAACATCGCCAGTGAACACAAATTGACGCATGTGCGCAGAAAGCCATTCCTGTGCGCCTCACGCGCTGCTTCTGATCCTGATTGTTTACATGCACGGAACCCGGAAGTATTGCCTGAGTCACACAGAAATATTAAGTACCTGGCTGTATATCTTATCAGCGAAGAGAAAGTGACACAAATTTATAATTTCACCACCTTCCGAGTGACCCGAAGGTCCGTTCTGAATGAATAGTGAAAATAAAAAAGGATATTTGACCTCATTTTCAGCTAAATTAAGGGAAATGGCACTACTTAGTCAATGCTTTCTTTACCAAACATACATTTTAGATGCCATTCATCAAACTCAAGTTAATGAACTGATTCTTTCACTCTATTAGACTGTCACGATACAAAATTTCGGTAATGAAACAAAAAAACGGCCATTTCTCTTTAACATTCAAGCGCTGTTGATGGCGTTCTTAAACAGCGGCGCTGATTTGCCATTGTGTTCACCTGCTCAACAGAAATTACTATGATTGGCTGTGAAGGTCATCAGTTCACCAAACTCACCGCTGTTTACGGTGTGCAAACACAGACGAGCGATCCGCTGATGAATCGACTGATCTTCACGGCTTTAAACCTATCAAATGTCCGTCTATGTATGTGTGTTTTCAATCTGTGAAGAGCGGTGAACTGATGACCTTCACAGTCATTCTGTTGAGCACTGGTGAATACTACGGCAAATCAGCGGTGTTTATGAGCAGGCTCAGCTGGAAATAGACGTTTTTAAAATTTCAGTACCAGGACAACACTGTTACAGACAACATGAAGATGTGCTACAAAGGACTGCATTGTTTTATCGCTCACCAGGTTACATAGGCTGAAGCAGGGAAGAGTCCTCACGGTGAGGACACTTAAGCGTATCACTCTTAAAGAGGTTATGATGTTGTTTGATGCCTAATATGTTTTTAATTGTTTAAATTAAATTGAACTGAATGATATTAAAGTGATGTTTACACAATATCTGCATTTCGAAGTCACAGCAACAGCTAGAGGTTTGTAGTCCACAGCATGTTGTTGCAATGTTTACAGTGCTGATCCTATACTTCCGGGTTTCTTACCACTGCAGCCTCGCTTTCGTGTTTTAAAATGGCAGCCGCGTGAAATAAGCGTATATATGCTTCGGCATGGAAGTCGGCAAAACTAAAGTTTATATCATATGATGAAGATGATGATGATGGTGATGTTACTTTGACTAAGCATGGCTATGAAGCAAAAACGAAGAGTAATGAGTCAGGACGATAACTAAGACTTTATAACATTAATTCTTGGCCATGTCTAAGACAACAGATAATAAAACATATATGTTTTTGTATTCTACTGTATAGAACTGTCATAATTAATATTCCTGCAAAAGTCTTAGAATATTACTCTAGTTGTGTCTTTACATTGTTTTTCATTTATTTTTAGAAATGATTTATGTTATTTATTTATAATAATAATAATAATAATAATAATATTAGTAATAAACAAATTGTTATATTTATTCAAAATAAATAATTATATTTAAATGTATGTATAATTATTATTTTAAATGTATGTATTTTAATAATGTATTTAATAATTTAAAATATATATACTGTATAAAGTCAGCCACGTAGTGTCTTTATTTCTTGGGGGATGGAGAAGGGATATGTTTGGGGTGGTTTCGCCCAGGGTGCCATTTAAACTAGAACCGCCACTGGGTTTCCTCCGGGTGCTCCGGTTTCCCCCACAGTCCAAAGACTGAATTGAATAAGATAAATCAGTTGTAGTGTATGTAAGTGTGTGCAAGAGTGTGTGGGTGTTTCCCAGTGTTGGGTTGCGGCTGTGCAGCAGGATCCACTGCGTAAAACGTGCTGGATAAGTTGGCAGTTCATTCCGCTTTAGCGACCCCTGATTATTAAAGGGAATAAGTCTGGAAGTGTTACTTGCTTTCCTTTTGTGATGTGAAGAATTCACTCTGTTGATCACATGGCTGGTCGTCAGTTTAATTGTCTTTGTGAGGCTTGGAGTGGGGTGGAGTCGGTCCTTTCAAGTTTTGACGCGGCAAAATGGCCAGTCGTGTTTGGCTAGAGATGAGTTTTAACGGTGTTACTACTTTTATCGATACCACTTATCAGTTCGGTACTTTAACGATTCTCTTATTGGTACTTCATAGGCTATATTTGTAAATACAGCTGATGTAAAAGCATTTTTAATGTTTAAGATTTATTTAGGCTGCTGCAGAAAAAAAATATACTGTTTTCAATGTAATCGAATGTGTGTGTTCATTAAACTAATATATTCATTTAGAGAGACCTTATGTGATTGACTGCTAGCATAATGATGATGTATCCTTTAGCTAGGACGTCGAAAACTTTTCATTTGTCTTCCTGCAGTTAATGCACTTTTGAAAGATGCTTAGCCAAACTTGTTGCGTTTGTTGCAACGGGCATTGTTGGTGTCCACTCGGGAAATGCAACCTGTTTGAATTTCTTCGCCACTCTGCAAGCTTACGAGCTGTGTCTGTGTGTGCGCGCGAGTCTGTGTCGTGAGCTATGTGTGTGCGCTTAGCGCGAGCCTCTGCTGAGTGTGTGCACACAGCCGAGAACTGAGGGCTTTTTACTTGGCGCGCTCACCGGAAACACAAGCATTTCTCATATGAGATTGCCAACTGTGCAGACAAATATAAAATATAGCAAATTAGAAAAGGTTAGTCAGTTAAATTATGCTACTGTAGGTAATGTTTATTCAGCAATAATTATTCAGTACCAATAGCAGAACCGTTAACGTCAGAGCTTATAGATACTTCGATTTTTTATTTTATTTTATTTTATTTTTTATTTTTTATGTAGTACCAATAAAGTACAGAGTTTCGGTACCCATCCTTATGTTCGACCACTGGTTTTGTGGCGCACTAAACTAAACTAGACTCTCTATGGAAAAGAAAGAAAGAAAGGTATTGAGATGGGAATGTCTGAGCTGTGCGGTTAACCAATTTTGTCTGGGTCCCCGACTGCTCCCTGGAGTCCTCTGAGGTTCACCGTGTCGGGTTCAAGTCTTTCTCTGGTCTGTAGTCTTCTTCTAGCTTGGGCATTCTTTTTGGGTGTGGCCTTAGGCTAGTAACTTTTAAAAAGATGGTATGTACCCACCCTCCAGGGCCAAGTTGACCAATGAGAAGTTAACTTCCCCGAGACATGTTTTATAGTCCTTTGTTTGGAAGTGTAGTGATTTGCATAGGCATTTTGATGCAAACTGATGCAGAAATGTTCATGTTTCTGTTAATATGTTGCACACGTATTACCATTACAATTTAAACCAACGTTCAGTACACCAAATTAGCTTTGCAGGGACATCAACATAAACTATCTATGATCTTGTTTAGCTGTGCTAGAGTTAAACATTGATGGCAGAAGTATTAAAACCATAATATTAATACATGAGCAAAAGGCTTTTTGCAAAACACATGATTACACATAAAGAGAGAATAAAAGGAGTGAGCAAGAAGCGTATAGAAGTTTTGACTATGTCTCTGTGTCCATTTCTAGGCACATTCCTTTGTGTCTTAAATACCTTGGGATCAGATTACAACTGAGTGTCCAGTCTTTTCTGGATTCTGGTGTTTGCTGACTCTTTTGTTGAATAAAAGCAAAATAATTTTGTGTCTGATCGGCCATATTCGTTACAAGACTATAGTCATCAAATAGAATGGAATGACTGACTACACATGTGAAGTCTGTCTTTTTGATGACTGTTGCTAGACATCTATCAGATATCCACTGACAGACCATATTTAGCCTCGTTTTAGACAAAATGTCAGAGGTTGCCACAGTGGAATGAACCACCAACTATTTTAGCATATGCTTTTAAACAGCGGATGCTCTTCCAGCCGCAACTCAGTACTGGGAAACACCCATACACTCACACATTCAGACACTACGGCCAATTTAGTTTGTCAATTAACTTATAGTGCATGTTAACATGGGAAGAACATGCCAACTCCACACAGAAATGCCAACTGGCTCAGCCAGGACTCAAATCAGTAACTTTCTTTCTGCGAGGTGACAGTTCTAACCACTGAGCCACCATGCCACCCTACATTTACAATTTATATAAATGTAGTATGCACAGAGAATGCTTATATGGTCAAAATAACGAGCTTCAATACAGAATTAGTCCCCATTCCATTCTCGTTCCTCAGATATGTGGACGACAGGGCCATGTCATGTTCTCGCTGATGCATTTGACACCACGAGCGGCGATCGTAGCTCAGAGATGGAATTCTTCAAAAGGCAAAGGCCGCCGCTGACATGTTCAATGTGAATTCACTATCATTCACTGGCTCGAGAAAAGTCTTTTTCAGAGCACGATGATCAAGATCTGGTGAATGACTGCAGGAGGAGTGCTTTTATTCAAAGACTTTTTTTTTTCTGATCAAATCCGTGAACATATTCATATTAATGATTATGCCAGCATTTTTTGTGCAGGGTCTGTTCGCCCGTTCAGAGAAAACTTCTGAGCCATCTTATCCAGATACAAAGTAACAGAGCTAAAATTAATAGGGATTTGAATGAATATTTGATAAGACTTTTATTCGGGGTGTCAAATATAACTTTTTCCTAAGCATAAATTGATGTGTATTGTGTTGTAGCAATTTATTTTCTTTTTTTTACTAGTTATGTTTTAATTTAACACCATTTCACATTATGTAAAAAAGTAAAAGTCTCCTAAGATTGCCCGAGTGAAGTTTCACCAAGTTTTCAGTGTATTTTTTCTGCGTCAGAGGTTATGATTTTGAGTAAAGTTAATCTGTGGGGAAATGCACTGCTCCAGATTTGATGAGTAGATGTATTTGAAAGTTAATCTATTTTTCAATACAAAATAACTTTGTAAAAACCCATTTCCCTTGCATTTTATTTCCATCCGAAATGTCCATATGTTCAAATCCCAAATGTAATTTTCAAAACATGAAAAGAGACAATTCTGCTGCAAGTCAGAAGCAACAATAACAAGTCTGCCAAATCAGCGCACCACACTTACTTCTAAGCAAAGAAATATGGGCTCAAATAATCGTTTTAGTTTTAATAATTGATGTTTTGTCCCAGAGTTACATCTGCAGTGTTAGTCTTTATTGTTTACTTTCCGTGATCCTTCCATTTATGACTTTGATAAGAAATGTGTTGCGTTTTGATTGGCTAATCTGATTGCATGCATAATGAGCATCTGTGCTTGAAGGCTGCAGTTGTTTTCCTTTCAGGTTTAATACATTTGCTGTTGTCCTGTCCTTCAATAGCAGCCTCATTGGGAAGCCTTCATTATTAAGTGACAGGTTGCCTGTAATGAAGTTTTAGAGGAATAATTTTGACTGTCTATTTTACTTGTTTCTTAAATGAATATTTCATCCAGACTACCCATATTTGTCATTTTGTTTTATTTTTAATCAATCTGTTATCTGTTGATACAATGTTATTGAGTTTGTGAGCTTAGTACTAAATACTATGGAAGTCAATGGTTACAGTACATGCTTCCAACATTCTTCAACATATTTTCATTTGGAACAAGTCAAGTGTGCATAAATAATGACAACATTTTCTGTTTGGGATGAACTATCCTTTTAAGGTCAGTGAAAAGATGGATGGATGGATGGATGGATGGATAGATGGATGGATGGATGGATGGATGGGTGGGTGGGCGGACGTACAGACGGACTGACAGACAGACTCACAGACAGATAGATAAACATTTTTCGTCAACATTTAATTATTATTTGTATTATTATTATTATTATTATTATTATTATTATTATTATTATTATAACATGTCAACATACATTTTTTTTTTTTTTTTTCAATGATCAAGGAAATCTAGACTTCATAGGATGACTTCTCTGAGCTCCTCTTTTGTGCAGAAATCCAGACAGGTCATCAAGTTAAGAAATCAACGGGCTATAAATTGCTGCACTAAAGAGGATCAATAAACAGTTTAAGCAGAAGTCAGCTAATTACTATGAGCCCATAATCATATATTACCTTCATCACAGCATTTACAGCTCATGAAGTAAAAAAATCTCTCATTTTAATTAACATGCGAGCTGCGATTCCTGCGTCTCATTCCTCATTTCTAACTCATCTTCTTTATTTTTGTCTATTCATCTTTTCTGGTTGAACCATGTTTTTGACCTTGAGTCTGGACTCCTCCTTCTGTCTGCTGCAGTCATGAGGGGCTCAAGCACAATGATAATGAATCCATCAAGCACCTGAAGCCACAATCTAAAGCTGTGATAACCATGACAAGTGCACACAAACACACACACACACACACACACACACACACACACACACACACATACATACATACATACATACATACATACATACATACATACATACACACACACACACACACACACACACACACACACACACACACACAGTTGAAGTATATCAATATTATAGAGCTTTGGATTCTGCAAAGTTAGAAGAGCATTCTCTGGGGAAAAGCTAGCATGAAATGCCCTTTCAAAGTAAAGTTCAGTCAGTGTGTGTGATTGTGAAGGCAACTAAAGCTGTTTTTAGTGACACATACTTTTTGCAGAGCGCTGTGCTTTCGAGGAGTGAATTTCTGTTTGCTGAGGACCAGTTTTCTTTGATCAGTTGAAAGAGCAGAGACATTTTCTTGAATATAATGCAGGTCTTCAGCCTTTTTTCAGACCATGGACACTCTTGGTGGATGAAGAGGCTTTGTTATATAGAGGATGTAAAATTGTTATTTTGCATTAAACATAAATAGTTGCATTTTGCTCCTGGACTATTATAGCAATCTCTGATTGTATTGACATGTTCAAACATTTTGTTACAGTGCTTATTAGAAAGACAATAACATATAATGTGTTTGAATAAGGGTGGCACGGTGGCTCAGTGGTTAGCACTGTCACTATATATATATATATATATATATATATATATATATATATATATATAT
>CAIGQZ010000217.1:6152216-6167743 GCA_903798205.1 Danio tinwini | reverse complement strand
AATAATAATAATAATAATAATAATAATAATAATAATAATAACAACAATTATTGTTGGGTATACTGTATATGGGTTGCGGCTGGAAGGGCATCCACTGTGTAAAAACCGTGCTGGATAAGTTGGCGGTTCATTCCGCTGTGGCAACCCCGGATTAATAAAGGGACTAAACTGAAAAGAAAGATATGTATATATATAATATTAAAAAATCTTATTATATACTTATTAGCAGCCGTATTAAGTCTATGCTGAATCAAATTCAATATTTCTTCTGAAGCTTTTTCATTTAGTTGACACTTTTTTTTGCATTCTACACAGTAATGACTTTTTTATTATTTTTCTTTTGGGGGTAATTTCTCAGCCCAATTTAATATGCATGTAATTTTTGAATAATTAGATTATTCAATCACCACATTGGATAATTAATTAGATTAAACATTATAATTGCTTGACAGCCTTAGATTTAATGCAATTATCAAACTGCAAAGGCAACAATGCAGTTATTATGCCCAGGATTGCTGCGGCATTTTATTTGGTGTGTAATATGAATGAATGAATGAATGAGTGAATGAATGAATGAATGAATGGTAACATGAAATTGAAATTAAAAGCGTCTCCTCAATACTGTATTTAAAAATGCAGTTATCAAACTGCAAAGGCAACAATGCAGATATTATGCTCAGGATTTCTGCTGTATTTTCTTTTGGTGTGTAATTTGAATGGTGGTACGGTGGCTCAATGGTTAGCACTGTCACCTCAGAGCAAGAAGGTCACTGGTTCGAGTCCCAGCTGGGTCAGTTGGTATTTCTGTGTGGAGTTTGCATGTTCTTCCTTTGTTGGCATGGGTTTCCTCCGGGTGCTCCAGTTTCCCCCACAATCCAAAGACATGCGCTATAGGTGAATTAAGTAAACAAAATTAACCTTAGTGTATGAGTGTGTCTGTGAATGTGAGAGTGTATGGGTATATGGGCTGGAAGCGCATCCACTTTGTAAAATATGTCTCGGAATAGTTGGAGGTTCATTCCGCTGTGGCGACCCCTGATAAATGAAAGACTAAGCTGAAGAAAAGTGAATGAAGAAATGAATGAATTAATAAAAATTAGTAGTAATATTAACTATGCAATGCAATGTTTTCCCAATACTGTATTTTAAAAAAGTATGTAAAATGTATTTTGGCCAGAAAGATACATTATACACTATTAAATCTCCTAAATTGGTTTAGATCTGTTTTATCGATTGTGAATAATTAGTGCTGCATTTTGGCTTGTGTCACACAGTTAATTTCCCCAGTAGGTGTTCCTCACCACTGAGCTTCCTGCATACACCATATGGGCAATTGGGCGCATGCCCAGGGGCTCCTTGTCCACAGGGGGCACCATGCAGGCCCGCATAAATGTTTTCAGATAGCCTGGCTCTGGAACAGTTTAACAGCTAAAGATGTGTCAGTAAATATAGACTGTTTTTGCAGCTCATTGGGTTCGCCTACTGATCTGAGAGCCCTGGGCAAATGCGTGTGTTAATCTTGATTTGTTGTCTTGATTTAGTGAACATGGCTGTTCAAACTCACACAAAATACCACAAACACATCACTTTCAGCCATAAACAACTGTATATTTGTTGGGTTTTAGTTGTAGGGGGAGAGCAGGGATGGATATAACATGGAATGAAAGTAACAAAACAATTTTCCCTGACAAAATTTTCTTTTCAGAATATTCATTCATTCATTTTCTTTTCGGCTTAGTCCCTTTATTAATCTGGGGTCGCCACAGAGGAATGAACCGCCAACTTATCCAGCTTATGTCTTACGCAGGATCAGGTGAGGTGGAAAACGTATACATATCATATAATTTCATCTATTTGCCATCTAATTAAATCCTTTTTTTAGAATATAACAGCACGTTTTCAATGCAACTCTGGATGGAGCTGGCTAATACCATGTGATTCCGAATTTCAGTTTTTAATTGCAGAAAGTAATATTTAAGTAAAGTTTTTTTTTTAACCCAGGCTCATTCTAAAAAACGAACTGCTAGATACTTTTCTGGAGAGGAACAAATATGTCCCAGGAGCTACGTTTTTCAGTTTTTGTTTTTGCGAATCCACCAGAGGGCGCTGTGTATGCTTTATCATGTCTTAAATTTCTCTTGTGAGTGCCATTCACACCTGCTGTTCTCGCATAAATGCACTAGAGGCAGTTGTCGCCTGACTGACTGACCAGCCTGATCTCACGAGGAAACGTATTTTACGTTTTGTCAATTTAGTGGCTAATTCGTACGAATTCGTACAAGTTGAGGCATACAAAAATGTAAGATTTTAAAAAGGAGGCGTGGCACCCAACCCCGCCCCTAAACCCAACTGTCATTGGGTAATGAGCAAATCGTACTAAATGGTACGAATTAGATCATACAAATTCATACGAATTAGCCACTAAATCAAAAAGTTACGAATTGCCATGAGATTGTGTTGGACTGACTGACTGATCGACTGACCCAACCAATAATGTTTTCAAAAGTACAGATTGACCCGCTCACCGACTTCCCAAAAAAACCCGACAGTTTTGAAAAAGCAATCCAGAAAAAGAAAAGCCCTTGTCTGATTTTTTACCATGTTTTCAGATTTTACCACATTCTCATCCTGTTATTTACTTATTTAATTTTTTTACTTTTGTTTTACCTGCTTTCTGGAACCGTTCTTTGCCAGACTCAAACTGTCGTCGTGGTCAACTCCTCTCTGCTTCTTAAGTCTGCCGACGTACATGGCCAGCTACTGGACAAGCTGGTAACAGCGAGAAAGCCATCCATATGGAGGTAAGCGGTCAGCTGGTATCCGCAAAATGTAACAGCGTCATACCACTCCATAGCGTTCATTTTAAAATTGAAACGCAGCCATGCATACTTCTGGGTACATAATTCGCGATCTCCAGAAATAAATATAGGCCTACATTTTTAGAATGAGCCTTTGTTGGTTACTTTTAAGCACGTCAACATGGACGAAGGTAACACACGGGTGGGTCAATAGCAACACAACAATATTTGCTAGACTTTCTGGCTTAATCTTGCTCATTTTAAATATATCTGACTGTGACCTTGTTAATGTTAACTGCAAACATATTTGTCCTTTTTATTTGCAAAACATTTATATAAAACCGCATTTCCATATATCATTTCAGCTTCATCACATTTCAAAAGCAATTCAGCAATGCAATATGTTAACATTTTTTAAACATTTTGAATATATTTTTATTATTTTTATTGACAATATGTATACATTTTTTTAAAGATCTGAATCCAAACACTGCAAACTCTAATGTGGACAAGAAAAATAAGGTTTGTCTATTAGCAGCGGGACATAAATAACAGTGTTACTTTCGTCCCCACAGAAACTCTTGTCATTTAAACCTGATTTAAACTGAAAAACTCAGACACTTCAAACTCAAGGATGTGTTATTGCACTAAATAATCTATAGATTGATCATTAGTGTGACGCATGAAAAAGAAACACAACATGTATTAAGGCAAAAATCACTACAATAATTTACTTTTTGCACTTAAAAACAGACATTTGAAGCTAACTGCTGGACACGGCCCCAAAATTACATGCTATTTGGCAGCTCATCAAGGGTTGCGTGCTGAATGTGCTGTTATAGCCTGGAAAGCAAATGTTTTTAGGGCTTTGAGAAAACTACTCTGTTATTTTCGTTCCACGTTACTTTAAGGACAAAATACATTTGCAGTTAACATTAACAAGGTCATAGTCAGATATGTTTAAAATAAACACGATAAAGCCAGAAAATCTAACACATATTGTTGTCAATTTGGCCCCTACTGATGGGGTCAAATTAGTTTAAAGTCAAATTATTTTGAAGTTGTTCTACATTTGTTAAAAATACCACATGATATTGATAGACCACACTTCTGAGTTAGTAACCACAACGAAATTATATTTTTGTCTAAAACATTATCTTTAAAAAATATGTTTTTATAAAAAAATGGTACTTTCGTCACTGCTCTCCCCTTATTTGACTATTTTTAGCCTGTCCAGAAGTGAAAAACTAAAGTGACGCATGTCTGAAATCTTGACCGAGCACAGGAGCCTTTGTTTCATTTCACTCCTGACAGCATGTCATGTCTGTGATGCTGTGTTTATTTTCATGTAGTCAGTGGAATAGATCACAGTCTTTCCCTCTTGGCCGAGGTGTGCATGACACATTTCAGCACTGTGAAGACTTTGGATACCGTAATTGTTTTGTGACTTTACATAACTTCTTCTTATGTCAAACCCTTTCAGACTGGAGAAGGGAGCATGCAACACATCAGGTTCTTGTGTCTGTTTGAATTGCATTAAAATATCACATTTCAAGGGATGGCTTACCTAAAATTGAAACGTGTGTCATTATTTGCACACCCATCACATGTTCCAAAGAGTTTCTTTCTTCTTTTGAACACAGAAGAATATATTTGGAAAAATGCTGAAAGCCTGTAATCATTGACTACCATAGTATTTGTATTTTCTATTGTGGGTGTCAATGGTTACAGGTTTTCGGTTTCCTTTAAAACATCTTCTTTTGTGTTTATTGGAAGAAAGAAACTCGTTAAACATTATAACCACTCAAGGCTGAGTAAATAGTGAGTAAATTAGGATTTCAGGTTGAAATATCTCTTTAATCTGGCAGTGAATCTGAAATTGCACGTAGTCTAGTACTGGGGTGCCCACACCTTTTCTTAAGAAGATCCAAAAAAACAAACTTGCTTAAGGGTGGTGGGCTGAAGGTAAATATAACAAACTGTATTACATTAAAGTTGCCGTGGGTAATTTTAATATTATCTAAAAATAAGTCAAAAAATTGCTTTATATTAACTAATGCCAACTACTTTGGTCTGTGGGCCCTAGTTTTGGCATCTCTGGTCTATTAGGTGTATATGTATTAATGGTGGGCCATTATCGGCGTGTCGGGCTGCAAGACTCTTATCGGGCATTTAAAAAAAATATATCGCCGTTAATCTATTCTCAAAGTTGGGTTGGGAGCTGGATCTATTCTTTGCAAGCTATGATGACGTTCACCTTGACATTTAGATCTGATTTATATGCCCTTCTGGATCTTTCCCTTACTTTGAAGACAGTACTGACTAAGCTTACATGGACATCTGTAATCTACTTATTTGCCTTAGACAAGAATATAATTAAGGTGTTTACGTGAAGTGCTTTCATGTAAGAGTTTCCTGCAATTTTTTGGGTGACTTTAAGTACAGTTTGTCAGTTTTACTTTCATGCATTAGCATTTCATTCATGCCCCCATGACAAGCTAGGGTATTAGACACAAATAGGGAGTAAGGACTGGTGAGAGTGTTATGGAATTTAATAATGCATGCCAAATAGAAAAAAAAAACTTTCGCATTTTGCTGTGTGTGTGTGTGTGTGTGTGTGTGTGTGTGCGTGTGTGCATGCATGCGTGCGTGCGTGCGTGCGTGCGTGCGTGCGTGCGTGTGTGTGTGTGCGCGGTCCTTTACTGACAGCCACGTGTGTGGATTTTGTCGGAAAATATGGCGAAAAGTCCTTTATGACAGTAAAAGTTTGATTGTGGTTTTTACCTTAATGTTGCCACTAATATACTGTATGCATACTCCACGTCTTAATTCCATTTCTGTTTAGTTCAGTTATGACTTTAGTCGGATTAAGGTCATCAAAAATTGTTGTTTGGAGCTTATGTAGGCCTACGGTTCAAAATTCATGATTAACTGAATAAACAGTTAGTAAACACAAGTACATCTTAATGAACATCATTTATTTTCATCTCCAATTATCATAGTAGAACAGTTTCTCAAGCAGTTTGTGATGCATTTTGGAAACAGGAGATGAGCCCCTGGTCTAAGGCTCCACCTGGCTTGAGAAACCTGCTCTCAAAGACTTACTTTTAGTCATTATTTGGTATAGCACACATATTCTGAATGCCTTCGGCAGAATTCAAACGAGCCATTTTAATCTAGAGTAATCTAGATTAATTCCAAGATTACAGTGAGATTAATCTATATATTTTTTTAAATCATCTATGACCACCTATAATATGTATACTACAATTTTATCAGAAATTGCTTCACAACTGTTAAAAAGTATGATCTGTAGTATAAATATATAGTACAGTAGATAGCATTGATAAACACCTACTCATGTCAGTTGCATTCCTTTGCTTCACTTCAGAAATCCACTCCTATGAACTGATGAAATAGTGAAGAGTCTATTGAATGTGCTGAAGCTATAGCCAGAAATAAAAGGTCATCTGTGAACTCCTAGACTACTTGACTCATATACTAAATAGTCAGTATTGTGTGCTGTATTGTTCTAACAGTTACCTTTTTTCTTGTTGTATAAGGTCCACAGACTTTTGAACCCGCTATTCTAATGTGTTTATATATATATATATATATATATATATATATATACAAAAATGTCTCAAAAAATTCCAAGCAAAATGAAATCTGTTAGAATTTCGTTAAAATACCTCAAACTTTAATTATATTTTGTAATTAGATGGCAAATAGATAAAATGATATGATATGTATACATTTTCCACCTCACCTAATTTATCACCACATTACCTTGTTAATCAATAATAACCCAAATATTAACAGATCGCTTCAAATTAATTACCTGCAAACTAAATTAGCAGCACAGAAAAAAAAAAAACAACGTTTACATATCCGAGTCATTAAATGTCAGACTCCTGTGCAATCTGTCGGTCAGTGGTCCGGTCAGATGTAACTCACGGCTGATCTATCATAGTGCGATGCATCGTTTGGGAAAAGTACGATGTAGTGAAGGGTGTTTCCCAAAACCTGTAGTTTCTCTGTCGCAGATCTATTGTTTAAACCATGTTAGTTATAACAAAAAACGCCCATAATAAGGCTTTAAATGGCGTGGAGTAACAACTTCTTTAGAGAAGAACCCAATAATTCATTTGTGCAAATTATATTGTTTTACACGCACACGCATTTAAAACAAATCCAATATTAGTTTTGGTAAAGCCATGCACTCGTTTTTCATATTAAATGAAATAAACAGTTGAAGTCAGAATTATTAGCTCCCCTAAATTATTAGCCCCGACCGTTAATTTTTTACCCTATTTCTGTTTAACGGAGAGACGATTTTTTCAACACATTTCTAAGCATAATAGTTTTAATAACTCATTTCTAAGAATTGATTTTATCTTTGCCATGATGACAATAAATAATATTTGACTAGATCATTTTCAAGACACTTCAATATATACAGCTTAAAGGGACATTTAAAGGCTTAACTAAAAAAATAAGGTTAACTAGGCAGGTTAGGGTAATTAGGCAAGTTATTGTATAACGATGGTTTGTTCTATCGCAAAAAAATAAAAAATACTTAAAGGGGCTAATAATTTTGACCTCTAAAATGGTTCTTAAAAAAATAAAAACCGCTTTTATTCTAGTCGCAATAAAACAAATAAGACTTTTTCAGAAAGGAAAAATATTATCAGACATACTGTAAAAATTGCCTTGCTCTGTTAAACATCATTTGGGAAATATTAAAAAAAGAAAAAAAAATTCAAAGGTGGGCTAATAATTCTGGCTTTAACTATATGTAAATGGAACATATAGGGCCTATGTTTCCTTTACAAATATTGTTGAGAATATTCCATAGTCTATTCTAAATTAACATAAAAACATGTATTCTAATATCATATATAAATCCTAGAAATAAATAAATAATGAGGCTATTTATTTAGAAATGAAATGTAATATTTATAATTTATTAGAAAATGAAAAAAAATCATACTTTAATAATAATATTAATGATGAAGATGATGATGATGATCATGATGATGATCATGGTTATTATTATTATTATTATTACTATTATTATTATTATTATATAAATACTATTATTATTAAGTAGGGTATTGTTTATTTTATTTATTTAATAATTTTTTTAAAGTCTACTTTTACAATTTGACACATGTAAACCACTGCAAAAATGTTATAACCAACAGGCCCATGTCATATACAGCACATACTATAAATTAAAAGCATTAACATATGCTATGTTTTTTGTCTGCACAGGCCTTGGAGGCGTAACAAATTCCACTTTTAAATAATAGATCACCTATAGCTTTTGTCATAAGCCACGGCTGTGTTCAAAATGACATCAATGTTTTCAAAGTGCACTGCAAAGGGAGCACAATTGTAAACATGAAGATCCGTAAACTGAACTGTAAAATACTTTGAAAGCAAATTACACCTAAGAGTAAGACTTAAGTGCTTTTTTTATCATTCCAAGTTTAAATGTTAGAATGTTCTAAACGAATAAGGCATGGGTGGTGGGCGGGGGGGTAACTGGGAATAGAACACAGCCAGGAACTATGTTTCTAACTACAGCTCCAGAGGTGTAGTTCCAAGCATACAAGTTTGCGACGCAGTTTGCGAATGTTCGTTGGACTGATGGATTTGGGAAACGCCAAATCAACAAATTAAGTGTGTGTATAGTGATAGGTGTGATTGGTGCATGGTGCGTCTTCTAGACTCAGTACCATGTCTTCGACAGTGGTGATATTTTCAACAGTATGGGCAGTGCGTGGACAACCACTTCCCGCCACTCGACATACTGATCCAGTGTGATCAATTTTCACCAACAAGTAATCTATACCCCCTTTTGTCCAGTTTTTAGTCAGAAATTCAGAAAATGTAAAGCACTGTATCTTTTCAGTTCTCGTAAACCTTTGACCAAACTCTTAACTTCATTCAAAAACACCTTTTTTATTGAAACCTTATGCAGCTAAATATAAATACATCATCATTACGCCATCACGTCATCGCCAAGGAAATTTAATAAAATGATTATTCTAAAAGGTTATTCCTGTACGAAATTTAGTTCGTAAACTAGTCTTATTTTTGTATGATATATTATTGCTTGTTTTGTTTTTTGTTTTTTTGTTTTTTTTTAAACACAGTAATCAACTTTTAATGGTAAAAACAAGACAATACCATTTACGACAGTCAAACTGCGCCTGTTTTTACCTTGATTTGCTCACAGATGTCTTCTGCATTGTCCTCTATGCATCAAGTGACAGTATCATTTAACATTTAAATAAAACATTTAATTTCAGTTTGTTTTTTTGCAGCTCAGCAATAAAACAAACAAACAAACGAACGAACAAACGAATAAACGAACAAACAAACAAACAAACAAACAAACCAAAAAGGTTTAGAAAAATAAGAGATGACGATCTAAAGGTATTCGCCCCAACCCTTCCCATCATTCTCATTCTCTTATCAGATAGGATGGTGGGCCAAATCAAAGGTTACCATGGCCCAACTTTTACCCGTGGGCCCTAGTTTTGGCATCTACTGTAGGTGTATAGGTATCCTTCAATTTTATTTGAACTTGCTTTACAACTTTAAAAAGTATAATCTACTGTAGTATGAATATGAATAGCATTGAAAACCTACTCATGTGGGTTGCATTCCTTTGCTTCACTTCAGAAAGCTACTCCTATGAACTGATGAAATAGTGAAGAGTCTATTGAATGTGCTGAAGCTATAGCCAGAAATAGAAGGTCATCTGTGTACTTCTAGACTACTGCTTTTGTGCGCCCTACTTGACGCATATACTAAATAGTCAGTATTGTGTATACTGTATTGTTCTAACAGTTGTCTTTTTCTTGTTTTATAATGCCTCTGAACCCGATATTAAAATACGTGTACACTGAAGATCCCAAAACAGAAAAAGCTATGAACTTTAATTCACCATAAATTATAAATAACCACATAAAAATATGTATCTGGTAATTTATAGTAAACACCTAGTGTTTTTGAACCATACAATAAAATGTATACTAAAAGTCCAAAGCCTAGTATTAAAGGGTTAGTTCACCCTTTGTTATTAATTACTCCCCCTCATGTTGTTCCAACCCCATGAGATAAAATCTAGGACTGCATGGTGGCACAGTGAGTAGCACGACCGCCTCACAGCAAAAAGGTTGCTGGTTCGAGCCTCGGCTGGGTCAGTTGGTATTTCTCTGTGGAGTTTGCATGTTCTCCCCGTGTTCGCGTGGGTTTCCTCCGGGTGCTCTGGTTTCCCCCACAGTCCAAAGACATGTGCTATAGTTGAATTGGGTAAGTTAAATTGTCTGTAGTGTATGTGTGTGAATGATTGTGTATGGATGTTTACCAGTGATGGGTTGCAGCTGAAAGGGCATCCGCTGCATAAGTTGGCAGTTCATTCCGCGGTGGTGACCCCAAATTAATGAAGCGACTAAACACATGTGTGGATTACAGTGGTCTGCTAACATGCAACAAAAATATGTTTGTAGGGAACGTTTTTTACCTGAGAGCTTTTCACATCTGGAAATGGTAAAATCTGAATTTGACACTCATCTTTTTTTTAAAAAAGAAACTGTTCCAGTTCATGTTGATTGTCCTGTCTCTACAAATTTGGTAAGTGTGTGATCAATGTTTGTTGTTTATGTTTATTCAGATGGCAAAGTTAGTTAGTATCGTCAGCATTACTTTTTCAGTTTTTAAAGACATACCATAGTCAAAATGATTTAGCAGTTTACAATATGTTAATATAACTACAATATTATAGACTGAAAGATCCGCTGTAAATGCTGCTCTCTGAATATAAACATGTAAACACCTTAATCAAACTATTACCAACGTTTAGGATTTTTGCCGCATTTTGTGACAGGATAGTCTATACCCATACAACACTTACCGAGTCTTTGCAGACTTTGACATTGCGGTATCAAACATTCCATTAAAACAACCCCCTTCCAGCAGTTCCTCACATACAATATCTCATTTGTCATAGGGGGCATGCATAAAATGTTCCTGAATGAAAGTGAAAGTGCCAAACTGCAGTTAAAGTCGACACATTAAGAATGAAACACACAAAATTACATGAAGTGGATAGCATGGTGACGTGTATTATGTGGTATAACATGTAAAACAGGATCATGAAAGGAACATTCAAAAAGCAACTCGTGTAAACACCTTAATCATATTATTGTTTTATTGATATTAAAGCAAATAATTTAATTACTGATGTAAACATAGCCACTGTCTATCTCCCCTGCGTCTGTGTTTGTGTTGCCGCTGCGTGCAAGAGGGAAGGTTTTGCATGAAAAGGGGAGTTTCAGTATGTACTGAAACTCTCCTTTTCATGCAAACCCTTCCCTCTTTCGCTACTCGACACTCCCACCTAAACAAAGCTGGACTCACCCCCTTTCCTGACTTTTTTCAAACTAGAGGTGTGAAAACACCTTGCTGAGATATGGGGGTTTCATGGCCCTTTAAAGCATATCGTCATTTTTATTTTTGGGTGAACTAACACTTTAAGTACAGTGAACTGATATCAGTATAATTTAAGTTTTTACTAAGTGTATTGTAGTATAATATACCTTATAGTTGTTGAAAATTTTATAGTTGATGTATTATCACAGCAAATATATAATTGCCACAACATATTAGTAACATACAAGTGTTTTAATAAAGCTATTTGCTATAATTTAATATAATATTTTTCATGTGGTTAGCTCTCCCCAGGTCTGAGTCTCAGCACAGTCCTCTGTGTCAGTTCTGCTGGCAGATCTGGTTGGCTCGGCATTAGCTTTGATATGCATTTTCAGCTGTTAGACTTCATGTGGACAGGTGTGTTTCTTTCCAAATCATGTCCAATTAATTGAATTTGCCACACATTAATTCCAGCTGAATTACAGAAACATGTCTATCACTCGAAGGTGATCCAACAAAACTGTGCTGCAGTACAAAAAGTCTTGCAGATAAGAATATGAATATTTTTGCATATTTAGCATATATAATTTTAAGATATCACAAAAATTGTGATTAGTCATACAGTGTATGAGATATATAATGACTACAGTAACATCTTGAACTTAATCAATGTAAACAAAACATTTAAATATCTTTTGTGTGTGTGTGTGAAATGGGAAAATTTCATTTAAATATTTTGAATATAGTTTTGTAATATATATACTGTGGTTGACCCTTTAAAAGGAGCATTACCGCTGCGATTCGTTGCCGCACTAAAGAAGTAAGAACATGTTTTTAGGTATAACCACAGTTTGCAACTATGCCGCCATGGGGCACAAAGGGACAGGATGCAAACGGACAGAAATATAAAGTAGCTGTAAATACCCTGCTACTTGTGAATGAAGATGAAATAATGAGACAAAGCATTGTAATTCCTTCATTAATCATTAAAAACGTGTTAACAAGCTTTATTTTTTTATTTAAACGTGTTAAGTGAAATGAGGATTCATTTTGCAAAGTAAAATGAAAGAAATAAAAGACAACTAAAATGAAAGTACAAACATACATACAAATAAGTAGGCCTAAATAAATAAAACTGTGTTTTAGCCTGAATATAGAGAGATGTACAGTGTTTGTTATTTTAAAATGACAGGACTAAGATGTCAATAAATAAGCTTTTTCATTTACATTATTTTAGTATTTTTTTTTGTCTCAATTATTGTACATAAATAGGCCTGAATAATTATTTATTTTAAGACATTACTAGCGAAACACGGAGAAACGATTCAGAGCATGGTCTAAAGAGCTCTTAAGTTGAATGCTACATTATCAAAAGCATAAAAATAAATGGACCTACCTCAAGCAGATCACTAAAATTATAATAAAAATTATTTTGCAACAGGACCAAAATGAAGTCCTTCTAGTTTATTTTTAATAATTTAGGTTCAGTTCAGTTTTTTTTTAAACATAAAAGTTTTAAACTCCTTTAAAATTATAATTGTTTTTTTATTTACCTTTTTAACTCAATGGCTCAGTATCTTTTGTATTTTTATTTAAATTTCAGTCACCTTGCATATGCGTGTGGAATATAATGCGTCCATAACATTGTAAAAAAAGGAAAAATCTGTCATCAAAATTCATCACCATTAGCTATATTAAAATATATCAGAAGTATAAAGAAAACACCTTTTCAAAACAGTCTGTCTATATGTTAGGCTATTTTTAATTGGGTCTAATTTAAAAGAAAGCTGCAATGTGGGCTATATTATTTTAACATTATATTTGTATTTTATTTTATAGGAAAAAAATTATCGTTTATACTCCAAACAATTAAGTTTTTAAATTCCTCCTTTCTCAGTAGCAGTTGATGGCTAGTAGACTGGATATTTACTTAGAGTAATATACAGTATACAGTATGCCTCCCTGTGAGTGTATGCTGCAAATGAAATTTCCCTACGGGGACAAATAAAGTTAACTAACTAACTAACTAACTTACTAACTAACTAACGTAGATGTTGGACTGAAACAGCTAAAATACTGACGAAAGGCAGAGGGTTGCTGAATAATTACTGAGAGATTTCAGGGTAAAGTCTAATACACCTGCAGGTGGAAGTGTGATATGCGCATCAAAATTGCAGCATTTTTTTCCTGACACTGTATAACAATAAATAATATTTTTACAGTACTGTGACGGTTGGGTTTAGGGTTAAAGTAGGGGTAGGAGTTAAAAAGTACAATTTATTGGGTAATTTATTAGAAAGCATAAATAATACTCGGTACAACTACTGTTTTTACGTTACTGTGACGGTTGGGTTTAGGGTTAAAGTAGGGTTTAGGGTTGGGGTGAGGGTAGATAGTATAAATTAACACATATATTATAAATAATTCTTGTTAACTTCTGGCCGCAGCCATATCCGATCTAGCAACTACCAGATTTCAGCTGCTGTCTGAGCTTTCCATGTCTTTTTTACACCTCCCTTTCTTCATGTGTTCAATACTTTTTTTCCTGTGTCATTTTATTTCATTACACATAACTTAATTTGTAAACTAATTAATATTGTTTTCTTTGCATATATGGATTTATTTGGTTGTTACTAACATCTGGTGAAAATCTGAAATCAACAGCACCTTTAGAAATATGTTTTCTGAGAAAAATGAGGATGTGCTGAATACTTATATTCCCCTCTGTATATATTTTTTTAAACATTATTATTATTATTAGTAGTAGTAGTAGTAGTAGTAGTATTCTTCATTCATCCATTTTCTTTTCAGCTTAGTCCCTTTATTATCTGGGGTCACCACAGTGGATTGAACCGCCAACTTATCTAGTATTTGTTTTACGCAGCGGATGCCCTTTCAGCTGCAACACACTCCATACACACTCATACACTACGGACAATTTTAGCTTACCCAATTCACCTATACTGCATGTCTTTGGACTTGTGAGGGAAACCAGAGCAGCTGGAGGAAACCCATGCAAACATAGGGAAAACATGCAAATTACACACAGAAATGCCAACTACCCACTGCACCACCCATTATTATTATTATTTTACAAAAATATTGTAAAGGAGGAATTATTTTGAATGCAAAAATTACGACAAAATTTCTGTTTTGAAAGATGTGGCATCTATTTACAAACCTAATTCAGCCATCTTATCAAATTAATCTTTTTACCTCAAAATGAAACTTTTTTTCATCATTTTCCCACCCACATTGAAGCACTAACCTGAGCATTTTTTGGTGGAAAGATGTTTTCCATACAAAAAAAAAAGTTATTTATTAAAATAAAATCAGTGAATGTTGTCCATGTTCCTGAGGACCTTCAGTCTGAGGTGTTCATATTCTCAGGTCATTCGCTACCAGTCATTCTTTTGATTTAGTGAAAAGCGTTCGTAAAAATCTCACAGATCGCAATTTAGCTCGAGATATGAGTGTTACTCAACTGAATTACCTCCAAAAAATAAGTTTAGTTAGAAAACATCCTGTGCTGTGTGGGAGGGTTTTTTGTTGTAATTTCGTGCCTGACATTTTCTGCCATTGCGATGACCTCTGAAAATAGTTTTGTGACTGTACATAACTATTTCATATGATCTTTAGCCCTGATACAGGTGTTCATATTCTCAAGTTATCCGCTCACACGGGCAGCCATTCTTTTGAGTTGCTTCACAGCGCTTTTCAAATGCACACAGATCACAATTTAGCTTTGGCGGAAGGTGTTATTCTCCTGAAAAAAAAAACAGCCTGTACTTTTTTTGTGTGTGTTTCGCCTGGTTTGCGGTCATTATTTTTAGCCCTGCGCCTCTGTTCTGGAGTGGATAACTAAGAAGTTTGTCTGTTTGAGGCCTTGACCGAGCGCAGAAGCCTTTGTATCATTTCTCTCCTGACAGCATGTCATCTGTGTGACTCACTAAATGACCGCCTGCCACAACTGACAAATCCACCAAAACACAATGACACCCACCCTGTCAGAATTATTGCAGAGAAACAGTGAAAGTAAATGTACTGCCCCTGGGGTGGGGTGACTGTGAGGCCAAAGTTATGGCGAGATGACAGCAGACTCCAAACTTTAGCTCGCAGAGTCCTGAAAAGAGGCTTTTTTTTTTTTTTGTTCCTTCCTGTAACATTGAGTATTTGGCAGGACCTTCTTCTGGGAATTAATCTATCTCTCTCCTTCTGTCCTTCTCGCTTTTTTACACACACACACACACACACACACACACACACACACACACACACACA